>VURO01005003.1:34535-46052 GCA_015108175.1 Pelvicachromis taeniatus | reverse complement strand
CTACGATGTGCCTTCCAGTCTGAGTGCCATATGCCAGTCTCCGTGTCTCCTGTGTCCAGCATGTGAGATCTTGCCTCCTCAGACCAATTAGAACACTGTTGCAGTGACACTTGCACATCAGGCGGGGGAATTGTATATCAGATGCTCGTTGTATCTGTTGTCCTCTCATCTCTGAGTACCTCAGCTGTCTTGTTTACAATAAAATCTCTGGAGTAGCTTTCCACTCATGCTTTCTGTGTGCCTTCCTACCACATTACAATAACTAGTGTGGAAATAAAATGTTCTCTAATGGAACCGCTGGCAAATACTGCAATTAGCCCCATCCAGAGGGAGTAGTAGGTCTCTGTGCATCCCCAATAGCACCCGAGTGGAGGCAGGAAATAGTATGACTCCATTTCTATTATCACTTAGCTTTGTATACAACACACTCGGTTACTGCTCTCTGTAAACTGATTTTTTTTGTCCAATGCTAACTACTCATCATGCATAGGGCTTATTAGCAGGGCTCAGAGCCAGCTAGTGCCATATTCACTCCTAGGGAAAAAATGCATTTCTGCGTCACATCATCACAGTCATCAGCAAAGCCATCTAAGAGCCTGCTCACGGTCGCTAGGGCTGGAGGCTGTTTCATATTCACAGTCACAGTCAATCAAAGGATCAGTAAGTCAGTAATTATAAATGAGTCTGGACACTTTCACACCCACTAGCAGGTATTAGCCATGAGCATGCAGAGCACGTCTGCTACATTAATGGGCACTATTTGGCAATGCCACACTGTGCCAGCTGTGGCTTTTTAGAAGAGGTTAAGGGGAGGTGGTGGGTGGGAGATGAAAGATGTGAGAAGTGAGAAGAAGTAAATGTGAAAAGACATTACTGTTCTGCTGAGTGATAACATATTCTGAATTGATCCAAAGTGGTCGCCTACTGGAAGGTGGGATCATGTTTATATATATGAACATATAATATATGAGCATGCATAAACACAAATACATATGCTTTTTACTGCATTTATGCAACAATTTTGCAGCTTCTGACTCACTGATACTATAAAATTATACACTGGATATATTTTTTTATACTGATACTTAATGCAGCAAACTTTCTGTGGCTTTTGAGGGAATTCTGTTTACATACATATATACAGTACAAACACTGACCATATACGTCATCAGTGCCCTTTACCCTCTCTTGCTTTTAGCTGTATTTTGCTGTTTTTCTTGGTCTCTATCTTTCTCTCTCAACTTAAGTACCCCATTATCAACAAGACAGACAGATTTTTTTTCTCTCTCTCTTTTGGCATCTTTGTGTCTATTTTCTCTATTGAACAAATAACCTTTCCTTTAAAACCAAAAAACAAAAAGGTTATGAATGGCTTACGCGAGAATCCACAGAGGACACAGGAAAGGCAGGAGACTGATATACCGTGTCTGGGTACTTAGGGTTCATCAACTGGCTTATAGGAAGGAGAAAGGTAAGGTAAGAAACCTCTAAAGTGACAGAGTGAGACACGGTGAATGGGCATCCGTCTATCCTGATAAAGACAATGAGATTCATGGAAATTCAACAGCTCTATTAGTTTTTCGAATAGAAAGGCTGGCAGAGGAGACGGGGTGGTGACTCAAGTGAGACACTATAATCCCTATGTGGCTCTGAATACAGTATGGCAGGGCACCAGATGACACTTTAATGACAGTTACATCTTTTTTATGGCGACGTACAGTCACTTTACCTTTCAAAGCGTAAAGAGTTATTTGAGTTAAATGAAGCATGTAAAACAACTTACTTGAAATGTTAAACATGAAATATTTGGGTGAAAACCCACACGGCGATTACTGAAACCTCTTCTTATGGAGTGTTTATGTTCTTCTGGGTGTCCTGTCTGTAATAACTGCCTAACCTCTGCACCACGTGGGCAGTTATTCTCTCCTTTTGCCACCACTGAGAAGCACGATGAAGTCATTTATTTCCTGCGTTGTGTGATTTCACGTTATAAATCATCATGCATTGCCCTGCCAATTGCCCAGAATATTGGCTATAGCTTTAGCTGATCCCTCGAGTGCCACAGAGCAAACATAAGTGGATTTTTTTATTTTTTTTTAGAAGTATATTAATTTATAAATAGAAGATAAATTCACCACAACGCAGCACTCGTCATCTTTCCAGTTTTATTATTTTTTTCCTTGATTTTTTAAATGTTTTTACTTATTGATTTATTTGTTTGTGACAAGAAGATACAACAGATGTAACGCAGGCGGGACATTTAGCCATTAGTTTGCAATTCCCGTCTCCAGCTCTGCAGCCTTCCTGCTTATGAAAAAAAACAAAAAACATTTGTAGATATGTTTGTTTTTTCATTTGGGGAATACACAGGCAAACTTCTCTGTGTATAGCTAAATACCAGATTTTAACACAATAGTATAAAAGCAGATATTCCAGGGCACTGAGCTGGGTTTTTTTCTGTCTGTCTTCTCACCACTACAGCTAAACATTGATTTATTGAACTGCATTTCATATATAATGACCTCAGGGAAATTAATTTTGGCTTTGGGAGCATACAATACTTCACCTTAGAAGTGTTTTCTTTTTTTTCTTTTTTTTTGTCTTTTTTTTTCCAAGGCTTTAACACATTTTTGTTTTATTGCTCAGTCTCTGTGATTAGTTTATGTTTTTACCTTGTTACATTTGTTTAGTCTATGTTTTCTCCTACTTTGTCAGATCAGCTTTTTCAATGTTGCATTAAAATAGAAAATGAAAAAAACAAAAACAAAGCCTCTACCTGGCATGGGCTCCGGCTCACAAAAGAGAATGCGTAAGAGAGGAGAAGCGAGAGAAAGAGAAAAATAGAGGTGAGAGAAGAGAGAGTGGAGTGAAGTATTCACATTATGCTGGGTTATGTAATCTCCAGTTGAGCGCTTTTGTTTGTGTTAGTTTTGCATGCATGCAGTACCATGGATCAAACAGACATACACAGCCTAATTGGGTTCGGAAAGGAATTTTGTGAGTGCGTTTCTGTGTGTGCTGACTCATGCAAGGTTGTGTGTAGAGGAACTTAATTCCTACTGTCTCTCTCTCTCTCTCTGTCTCTCTCTCTCTCTCTCTTTCTCACCCTTTTACTTTTTATTCTTTGCTGTTGAAATCCATTAAATGGCTCTACTGGCATTATCATATATAGATGCACTATTGCCAGAGAATGGTATGAATACTGACATTAATTTACTTTCATTTTCTTCCTCTGTTGCATAATTCATGACTGTATTTGTCACTGTGCAACACAAGGGCTGATTTTCTTTATGCTGGTATCATGGTGTAGATCTTAATAATGAAATTTGTCCTAACAGTACCTGTAAAGTGCTTTCACAATATTGAACATGCTGAACAGGTGCTCTATAGTATTGAAGTAAATATGTTTGCTTTCCTAAATACTGTTAACCCAGATGTTCAGACTCATAGTGATACAAGCAATGAAGGCATGAATATAATTATGCGACACAGCCAGTGTTGTAGAGACTGAGTTCCTAACTATCCACTGTAAATACTGGCCTTAATTGGGTTTCTCATTATTTTTATTTTTTTGTATTTGTTCTTATTATTTTTGGCTAAATTGACTTTATTCAAAGTTAAGCGCAGTACTACTTTATTTTATGATGTATGTCAAAACAAAAGAAGGAAATTAGGTCCCAAATGGAAGAAATGTGGGTTCCAGAAAAAGGAAAAAACATTTACTTTTAAAGGTTTTGTTGCTGGGTTCACATTATACTAAACTTTGTGTCACAGCTTTAGTAGCATGGCTCCAGTTGCTACTGGATATATCACTATTTAGTCAATTTAAGTTTTAAATTTAGTTCTCTTCATTTTTATTTACATGGCACCAAATCACAACAAAAAGTCGCCTCAAGGCGCTTGAGTCAAGGAGGAATTATAGACTGCCAATGCGAACATTAATCTTCCCCATAGATCTAATTCAAATGTCTTTGGAGATTCCCTGATCATTCTTCTGTCTCTGGAATAATGTTGATTATTGTGATTTCACATGAAATTTCAAGACATATTGGCAGGTGACAAATGTAAAGAAAAAACTCAATTCTTGACCTCTGCAACAAGGCTTTTGGACTCCATTTATCCCTGTAAAGGCTGGGTTTAGTGCACATCAATACACGATTACTCTGATCACCTTTATTCTGCAGTGAAACATATAGGATAGGATAGGATAGGATAGGATAGGATAGGATAGGATAGGATAGGATAGGATAGGATAGGATAGGAGACAACAATTCACTCATGCCCTGGGGCTTGAGGGGTCACTCAAATCCAGGAAAATATGCTGTCCATTATCACCAGATGTCAACACAACTGAAGAAGATTTTGCCTGCAAGAGTTTACCTGATTCAAAATACCAGATTAGGGAATATCTTTTAGAATAAAAGCTTTCAATCAATGCTAAGGCACTCTGACGCTGCTGTGGTGACAGACCTTACTAACACACTTTTTGGTGTGTTATGGTTGACACTTTCTTGCACCTACTAACCTGTAAATTGCTATGATCACACTCCTATTAGACTAATTGCATTTTGCATTTAGTGTCCATTAGAAAAGTATTCTTTTATATTAAAATAAAAGTTGACTATAGTAGGAATTAAGCACTGGACTCTGATCCTCGACTGCTTGGTGTTTTAATGCGAATATCAATGCATTTGAGCATTTCATATGCAGCATTAGTCGCTATAGTAACTCAAAAATTCCTCACATGTTCTTTCTGGCAAAAGGCAATCACTATGAAAAAGAGGCATCCTTGCCAAAAAAAAGACATCTTGGAGATGTGACACTATGCTCATTCATTGCTCAAATCATGGCAGCATAAGTATATACACCTGCATGTACTTCTTAAGAAGCCCAGGGTGCACTGATCCCTCCCATCATTACTTAATGTAGCGTGAAAACATACAGAGAATTTTGCAAGAAGAGAGTAAAAGTGACTGCTGCTCAGAGCCACAGACAAAAAGAGCTGGGCAGCAATGTGGGACACCAAGCAGAGAGAGCAGTGTGTGGCCGCAGGGTCTTGCCCCACGCCGGGTGGATAAAGGCATGGTTGTAGTGGTCTCGAGAGATGGATGCATTATTAAAGAATTTGACAGCAGTATGGGCTCTGATTTAGAACCCCTGACTAAAGAGCATGACAAATAGCTTGGCAGATCTCTAATTCAGTACAGTTCACATAGTTTGTTAGCATTGCACAACTTTTAAAAGTGAAACTTTAGACTTTAAGAGAGGACTGTCAGTGAAGGAGTAACACCAATCAATGTTGGTGTTATGTTATAGTGTAGCTAACTACAATGTACCACACTAAAGCTTTATCCAGTTTAAACCCGACATAGACTATGGCTTCAAAGACTGGTGGTTTAAGTAAGCGTACACAAATGCTTTAGGTTACAGTGGTACTCTAGTGTGCTTATTACTATTACCAAATAGTGTCCATTAATGTAGCAGACGTGCGCTGCATGCTCATGGCTAACCGTGTGCTTTTAGCTTTGCAGCAGAAAGGCTCTTTTGTGTTTTAACAAAAATTTATCCCATTAAAGAAAGTGAGGTAAATGAAATGTTAAGGATTTATTAGGAGAATGTTTACCGTCTTGAGCTTAGCTGAACATTCATGAATTGAACTGAAATGAAATGTCCTTATTTCCCACCGTAGGCTCACTGACACTTGCCACAAGAGATGAATTCTCAATTATGTAATTGCTGGCTTGATAAGTAATGAGCGAGAAAGAATTGTGATTATAAATTAATTTCTAGAGTATTTTTTAAGCCAAAATGGCAATTACTTAGTACCCCTCGCTGTTTAAATGTGATCATTGCTGTTTTTGTCTCTGATTGTATTGAAATTACTTTTTTTTTCTTTTTTTTACTTTATTGTCCAACCGATTAATGACAAGAATTTCTGGATTACTTGTTAATGAAAATATAATTTGTTTCAACCCTACTCACCATCATCCACTAACTGTGGTATGGAAAGGTTTTGTACATGCACCTGCTTTGTGTAGGCAATCTTTATGAATTCTTGTGTGTGCATCTGTAGATAAATACTGTTATCTCGTTGAAGACGCCCCACTAGGGGCACACACTTTGTGAGGTGTGAAGCGTTGTGGGTTAACTGTCTGAAGACTTAAAGGCTAAAAATAGCTCAAAGCTCTGAGGTGCGGCTCCACAGGACCTGAAAGAGGTCAGTGTGTTTGCTTCTCTCCTAGTGTGAACATCATGTGTCTGCAAGTCTGTGTTATGGCCTCTCCTCTGCACCTGTTTGTACTGCTGTGCGTGCTCAGCATCCTTCCATGTGTTTGCATTTGTACAATCTAATTTGTAATACAGACTGTATGTTTGACCTTGCGCTCTACCTGAATCATCTCTCTCTTGCAGCCTCTCTAATGAGAGAGCAACTCTCATTAGGAACAATCTAAGAGAACAGACAAAGTAAGGTTACTTGGATATTGTAATTTTAACCCTCCTAGCCAAGAGCTTAGGAAGGAACTGTAAATCATCACCAGAGCATTTTCACAGGGAAGGTGAGTTTAAAAGGAATAGTTGATAACAGGTGCTCTATTTAGGGAAAGAAAAAAGTAAGTGAGCGCTATAAAGCAAGAAAGCGGGAAAGAAAGAGAGGCATCAGAAACTGGAAGAGCAGGAATTCTCTTTGTTCTTACTTCAAAGGCCACTCATAGTCATCCAGAGTGTTTCAGTCATGGCTCATTTGGGATATCATGCATGAATATAAAAGCATGACTTTGCTCTGTGAACATAAGGTCTTGTATTAAACCTGGATTGTGACAGAGTATGTGAAGTAAGCAATGCAGATGTTCATAATAAATTCTGATGAAGTGAGAAACAGAGATGTCAGTGACAACATGAGATGCCTGCAGTAATATTGCAGTCATCTATTTCAACAGTACTGTGCAAAACTCTTGAGTCACCCCTTTATGTTTTGCTAGGAAAATCTAAATTATGTGCAGTGATTTATTGAGACATGTGCAAACATTCACGGAAATACCTGCAAGGCAAAAACAGAGTTTGCACAATTTTAATGAACTTGAAAGTCAATATTTAGTAGGGAGCACCTTTATTCTTCAACACAGCCTCTCTTAGGTAAGCTTTCCTTCCTTTCTTTCTTGAGAAGTCTTCAGGAATAGTTCTCTAGGTCTTCTTTGGATGTCTATTCATTGGTACTCTAATTGACTTTAATAATGTTGGGGTCTGGGCTCTGAAAAGACCAATCCATGACTAATAGTGATCCATTGTGTGTTTTCTATCTGGGTATGCTTTTATTGCATTGTGTCTGTTTGGGATCATTGCATTTCTTGGCAAAATTAAGCCAATGTCAGTTAGATGCTTTCCAGATGGCATTGCATGGTGAATCAAAAGCTTGGTGGTACTTTTCTGCAATCATGATTTCACCAACTTTGAAATATCCCCAACACTGCTGGCTGAAATGTAACTCCAAACCATGACAGAGCCTCCACTGTGTTTTAAATATGGCTACAGACACTGTTTGACCTCTCTCCTGACCTCCTCCTTACTTCCTGATGATGATTTCAGCCAAAAATTTCAATCTCAATCTACCAAACTTTGAAAGATGTTCAGAAAACCTCAAAAACTAATACCCGAGAGGACTTTAAAATGCCGAGATTGGGCTCCTTGAAAGTACATTATAAAGAAATCAGCGAAATGACTCAAGACTTCTGCAGAGTACTGTAAGCTGTCTGGAGAATTCATGATGCATTAAGTGTAAGTGTGTGCGTGCACGTGCGTGTGTGCGTGCACGCGTGCGTGCGTGCGTGCGTGTGTGTGTGTGTGGCAGTGGCTACAGGTAGTACTGCAACACAATGTAGTTTCAACAGCAGACCTCCCGGGAACAGAGCTGTCTCCACTGGTGTTTTCATTTCTAGGTCCCCACAGGTAGAATCCCTGAAGTTCACCTGTTATCTCACTGCCTGCAGGGTCCAGAGCTTTTCATTGACATCTCAGAGTACCATTCTTTGGCTTAGCTTTTCCTCTCAGTAATGTGTTACAGACACGGAATCTATAGTAAATCCTTAGTCATCTTTAGGGTGATGAAAGACCTTTTGACTTCCACAAAGAGGCAAAATATTTGCTGAAAAGTTTATAGAAAAGTTCTGTCTCAACTGTTCAAACATGTCTGGACTCCTTACAGATAGAAGCACTCATGTTATATTGGGCATCTGGCACACGGTAACAGACAATGCAGCAAGTTTATTTATGAGGCCGGAGATTGTTTACTGCAAGAGCCCCTGAGCTCCCTTTGCTATCTCATCTTTGGCATAGAGACTTCTCTAATTGCACCGTCAGATTAATATCCAGCCATCTAAAGTCAAGCACTGCAAATATCTGGATGAGTTCTGCAGATTCATTTTCATGGTGTGCTTGATTTACATGCTATGTTGTACTCGAGATGTTATGTTTTGTGTGACTTTTCTGGCAATCTAACTGCTTTTCTTTATAGAGCTATATATTATGGAAAATGTCACCAGGCTATATGCTGGCAGTTTGCAAGAGAAAATTGAAGAAAAAAAATACTCTAAGTCCTTTTTAAATAAACACATACAACTGGCAGAGAGTTCCAGATTGCTTTGCGAGTCTTAAAGGAGCTTAACTCATACACACTTGAGCACTTATACAGTCAAGCAGTCAAACACAGCTGTCTGCCATCAGAGCTAAAACTTCTTGAAATGCTGTTTCTTGGATTAGAGCCACATTAAGATAGTGTTTTAATGTGAAAATGATCTGCGACCAAGTTAGTGTTTCAGAAATTATATCAGTCTTCATTGACAGCCGTGTAAAAGCAAATCACATGACCATTTGTGTGCGTAGGTTATCGTAAACCTGAAGCAGAGTGTTAGTTATTTCGAAAGAAAACCAAGGATCAAAATCAATGCAGAAACCTTAGAGCTGTAGTGATGGAAGAGAAGTACTCACATAAGAAGGATGTGATCACAAAAGGCACTTTATGCTTAATTAATGTAACTGATCGGACTCAGACAGGAAGCAAACCTGGGAACCGGCATCATAGTTTCCAAAATTCTGTTTCTGCAAAACCAGACTCAAACACAACCCCACAGTCTGAAAGTAAAACTGGGTCAGCAGAGTTTTCATCTTAGGGATCCTAAATGCTGCAGTAGTGTGGATGCAAAAAGACACAGATGTTGTACAGCGTTACACAGTATAAAACAAAAAGTGTGGATCTACTCTGTGATTTCTCTTTATGGTTAAAGCATGAAGGATAAGACCTCAGATATGATCTAGAGCGCGAGTTAAAGAGGAGGGCACTAAAATGTGAGGCTTTGTGAGCCTTAGCCTTTAGGAGCTGTGGGACATCAGCACCAGATCACTCCTATTTGATGGTACGGCACAATCCTGAGCCCTTGTTCTCAGTAGGATAAGATGAATCTGAGTCTCCCTTCAAAGGCAATTTTTTCTTTTTTCTTTTTTTTTTGGTGGATTTCTATTTCTGTCTTGCCCTTTTGAATTTGTCTCCCTGTCTCCTACTGCTCCTTCTGCTCAATTATCAATTGTCTCTATGTAATATGTATAAAATATAAAACATGCAGATAGTTTTGCCTGAGTGCTAAAACACTTTATGCGCATTTCATGAGGAATTCATGTTCTTCCATAGTAGCTTTGGGAAGCATACAGAAGTTTAGATACAAGAAAAGAGAAGAAGGCCTCGGGCAGTGATCTGAAGCACTCTCTCATCGATGGGTAAAACAACTGAGATGAATTATTTGAAGCATGTCACCTTTCCCGTGAAACATTGCATGCTACAAGTTCTGCTGCATGGTTAATGCAATACAAGCTCATCATGTGAGATGCAGTGTGAGCATACAGTGATATGTGGAAAGAATAAATGAGGAGACAAATTAGTCTCCTTATTTTTTTTAAATAAAGGTTTAATTAATCTGGTAACGGATATCTAAGTTTTTTTCTTTTTTCTTCATAGATTTAGCTGATTTAGTTTCAAGGGCTTTGAAATCTCAGCAACAGCTTTAACAACAACAACAACAACAACAGAAATTAGCTGGCAACTAAAAGCAAAATTTGAGATGAAATGGGGGGGAAGCGGGATGAGCTATTTACTGCTAATCACTGCAATACAGTTAGTCTAATCTGATGTGATTTACATAATAAATGGCAAATTACAATATTTACACATTTATGTTCTGTATTATGATTGCTCATAATTACTTCACTGTTGCTACATAAAAGAAAATTGTGGGTTTTTTTCTTTAGTGAAATGAAAGAGTGCTGTCACAGTAATCTTAATGAAATAATGATCATTTGTCAAATATTTGTGTGTATTTGCTCACATCGCTAAGTGCAAGTACTTGTGTAGTACTCTCAGGTGACCTCATCTGTATTAAGATGCTTGCTTTAGCTCACACATGCACACACACACACACACACACACCACTTCAAGGAGAATAATAAAACAATATACACTTGTATTTTTAGAGACATTGCTCATCTAAGCACAGTGACATGCTTTATCCCCAGCCTTCTATTCATATGCCCATAAATGAAAACTGTTCTAGCACTTACTGGTAATGAAGATGTCTCCACGTAGCAGTTTTTATACCCGGAGACAAACGCTATTGTGATAACAGAGAACATTCATTCTTTACTGTGTTTGCATTTTTCTGCTGCAGCCATCCCGGATCGCTTTCTTTTGATGTAATTGTGGTTCCTCCCTCTTAATTTCCTGCTTTTGTGCGTTTGTGTTCACTCCGCCGCAAGCCTACATAAGCCCTATATACACCTCCCATCAGCCCCTTGAGCTCCACATGAAACACCACTCGAGTGCCTGCTGCTTTGGAGTCCAAGCAGCAGGCTGACAGTCAGCAAAGCCTTACAAGGCTATTCTCAGCTGCTGCTGTTGTTACTGCTGATGACCCACCAGACCTGTTCTGTGGTATACTGATGTGGTTCGATATGCAGCGTGGGCCGTGTAGGAGTCACAACACTTGTTTAAACACTCACTCGCTCTGGCTCACTGGAACTCACCCTGCATACTGAATTTAGCTCTCCAGCTTAGCTCTGTCTTACTGCCTTCACACTGCGTAACTGCTCTCTTTCTTGCTGCATTGCATTTTTCAGCTTTGCTTGCATTCAGTCTTGCTCTGTCACTTCGCTTTGTCTTCTGTTTTTCGAACATTTTGCCTCACTTTCTTCTTTTGTTATTTGTTCCGTACTCTGTCCTTTTTCGCACCTCCCAGTTATCTTTTTGTTTTGATTAGCGGATTTATGAGCGTAAACAAAATAATGAGGATTTATTTTGTTTATGCTAGGGTCCCTCAAAAAACCTTTGTTTTTTTTTTGTGTGTGTGTGTTTTTTTTTTATTTTTAACTAGTTACACTTGGTTTTTTGTTTTTGTTTTTGTTTTTGTGTGGGTTTTTTTTTTTTTTTTTGGGGTGGGGGGGGGGGGGGGTGTTTTTTTTTTTAATGATAGGGTGTGG
>VURO01005003.1:8605-23604 GCA_015108175.1 Pelvicachromis taeniatus | reverse complement strand
CCCCCATCCCCCGTTCACACTAAATCACTTGATCTGTTTAAATTGATTGGCTAGGCATAAATCCAAAAAACATCTCCATAGCATATTACAAGTTGTGTTGCATGAAAAGTGGATTCACCTGTGCAGTCACATGGAAGCAGAGACGCAAACAGTAAAGCAAAGCTGAATTAATTCCGTTCTCATTTGGGAAAAAGTTCAATAGTTCAATACTCGAGTCAAGTCAATCGTTCTAGACCTACTTCACCCACCAGGGCCTCTGAGAGGGCTTCTTAAATTGGCTTTGTTGGCTACATGTGGCTACCTATTGATGTGCTGACATTGAATTAGGCTGCAAAATTTTTGCAATAGCCTTCTGGTAGAGAGAGCTGAGCCAGAGAAATTAAAAAAATAATTGCATCACCATTGAGTTTTATGTTGTTGCTTTACAGTCACGTGCAGTACAAGAAATGAAAAACAGCAGCACCCACTGACAGTAACTGCACGCCCAAACGCTCACAGAAGCACACAAAAATGCTTTACAAGCACACAACCAAGCCCGCAAGTACACATTCACACTCGACAGCAGGAAATGGTCTGACCAAGTTAAACAAATGAAATCACTGTGACCTGAATGAGAGGCAGAGTAGATCTGACATCCAGAAATGTACTATTCTCTCTCCCTCTTTCCATCAATTTATCTCTCCTCCCTCTGTCTCATTTCGTCTTTGTCTCTGTTGGGGTCACCCTCAAATCCCTCCCTTCCTTTTTGTTTCCTCCTCACTGATGTCGCTCTTTTCACATTTGCATTTCACTACACACCCTTTCCATTAATGTGTTTTTTTTTCTGTCCTTTCATCTCTTTGATCTCTGTGTGAAATCTGTGCAGGAACCAGCCATTCGGTCACCTTGCTGTAATGACGGCAGACTTAAGTGCAGTGTGGAGATGACCCCTGAACTCTCAGGCTGTGGACCTTTCTCATTGTCCCCTCTCACCTCCAGCCTTATCTCGCCCACACAGTGTTGCTTCTTTTCATCTTTGACAATCAATACCAGCAGTTGTTAAAGTAACGGAAGGGTTCAAATCAACTAGAAGCAACTGCTGATCATTAAAAACGAATTAGATATGATTGAACATCATTAGATACATAGCGATGTAAAAATGGCAAACTTTTCAATTTTTTACATGTTAAGGTAATGTCGACCTGCAAACCTGCAGATCTTATTGCCTGGTCTCATGTCAAACATGATAAAATTAAGATGGCGACGTCATTGCGACTAGGAAAAATCGGTTGTTGCCTGGTCATTGCACTGAATTTTTTTGCTGTCAGACTGATTGTAGTTGCTGTGACCTGCTGGTTGGACCCAGGTTGAATATGGTACACCCTCAAACTCTGGGTGACCAGACACATTGGTGAAGGTTTGCAAATAACTGCAATAATAATAATAATAGCTCAATTATAAACAGAGAGATTGGCAGCATTTTGCACTCAGTCTGAGCAGAACTCATCTATGTGTTATCTTTTTGCATTAGGGAACTCGGCCCAGTTGGTTGCCAGCTGGTTGTAGTCTGGTTATATTCCCATGTAAAAGCAAGGCTGCTGAGTGCTTATGTCATTTTAGAGGTAAATTTCCATTCTGTAGCAACTATGTCACTATTTGTGGAGGAATTTCTGTTTCACATCTCTGAGTTTTTGGCTGGAGTCTGAATGTTAGTCATTAATGTTCATTTTTGTGTATGCTGATAATAGATTTACATATAATTGCCAACTTGACCCTTCAAAATGATAGCTGTCTGATAAGAGACAGCCTCTATCTTATAGCCATGTGTCGTCACAGACCAAAGTTGCTTTGTAGTTGGCAACTGACTGTTGGTGGGTGCATAACTGGTATCCGTCTTTGAAGCAGCTGTTTCAAAGCCAGCAAGGTCACAAGTCAATTGCAAAAAGAATAATTTTGGTCATGCAAATGCCTCCAATCACTGTTTTCTCTTGTGTGATTGTGGTATAAAGTAGTACTTTTTTTTTCAAATTGCCATTTTTCATGCGTGTGAGCATTACTGGAAATATAAATACAACTCACAAGGGTAACAGTGACAGTACTTTGGTATTGGCACTACCTGTCCATTAACACAAATGAACAGACTGTGTAGTGAGTGATTGTCGGCTAGCAGACATGATGAAGAGGTCGCGTTCAGTGACTTGAAATTTGCGGCAGTGAAGCCTAGCAAACAGTTTTCAGCTACAGCTGCCTGTGTCATGACACCTGTCAATCAAGCACCTTGAGTCAACTGTTGTTGTGATTTGGCGCGATATAAATAAAAATGAATTGAATTGAATTGAATCAAAGCCCTCACTATAGTATCCAGATGGATATGTTTTTTTTTGTTTTTTTTTCTATTTATAGAAGCCCAAACTGTTTTTGCACCAGGCTGTAAACTCCCTTTTTTAATGCAGCAGAGTTAGACATTTTAATACTGGAATCTTTCATGATATAATTTCCTAATTATTTCTTAATTTTTGCCATAAGGCAGTACACATATGTCTTCTTAGACTCTCACAATATCACCCCCTCTCAGTCAGTGTTATAAATGAAAGATGAGGTAGGGAGCTCAGTCATGCTGTTGGCTACTGCAGATGCAGGAATTTCACAAGGGTAACAGATACATAGCTTTGGACTAATTGCTAACTCTAGCATCCAAACATGGTTACCGTAACATGTAAAGTTTAATGTGTTCACCATCTGGGAGTTTTACATTAGTGTATTTTAAATTTAACACCAAGTACAGCTGAAGCTATTACGGATGTACACTCACCAGCAGGTTGGGAATTGATAAGAATTTAGCTATTCCGATTCCATTCTCAATATCACTTATCGATTCGATTCCTTATCGAAATTAATTACATGATGCCTGGTCAAATGTTTGTGCATGTTGGAGGTATTTCCCCATTTATTTGTGATGGAGTCATTATTCAAAAAAAGTCAAGTAAAAAAGAATACTTTCTTAAAAGTAATGCAGTACGTTACTTAATTACACCCAGGAGAAAGACATTTGTTATACTGTGGCGGACCACCAGAGGACTCCAAACACACCCAGCAAGAAGGGAGTGGGAGGAGTAATGTTTTTGGGTTCTAAGAGATGTTTTGCCGCCTTGTGAAACCAGTTGAGTAAAGCTGAGATTAAGGTTGGAGTAAAATGTGATAAGCTCTCGTATCGTCCGTACACATTGGTGACCCCTAAGGCGAACATGCTAAGGTCCAAAGAGGAAGCCAGCTCCTGCTTGGAAGCGTTGGTGGCTGCCAGACTTTCATCTCTGCCTACAGCTGCCTTTGCTGTGGCGGCTAAGCTGTGGCATTTCATCCAATGACACGAAACACCATTGAGTGGACTCGTTTCAGGTTCTGGGTCCCGTGCACCATTGCCTGCCTGAAATTTTTGTTCCGAAGACTTTAGAGACTTCTAAGTTTGTTTTTGTCTGGCACGATGCACATAGGACAACACTGCGTCCACTCTATGACGGCCCGTTTGGGGTCCCCTTTTATTCTCTTGGAAACAGCCATCAGATGGGTATACTGTTGTTATAAAGGGGTGGACCCTAACCCCTCAGGCAGTGGCATTTAAATAATGATTAGCTGGAACAAAGGGGTCCGAAGTTTGCTGAGAAAATATCCACCACATGCAGCCTGAACTGCTGATACAAAGAAGGATGATCCATGCTTTCATGTTGTTTACCAAATTTTGACCATACCAGAAATTGGAAAAATGTTGCCTTGTCTGATGAGTTTCAATCTTCTGTTGTCCAATGGTAGCTTGAGTTTCCTGTGGGATTATCCATTGTGGCCTTCAGCTGCTGTAGCTCATCTTCTCCAGGGTTCAACATGCTGTGGATTCAGGAATAGCCTTCTGGATACCCTGGATGTAACAAGTGGTTATGTGAGTTACTGTTGTCTTTCTATCATCTTGAAGGAGTTCAGTCTCCTCTTAATTCTGGCATCAACAAGGTATTTTCTTTCAGAGTGCTGCTGCTCTCTGGATATTTTCTCCTTTTCTGACCATTCTCTCCAAACCCCAGATATGGCATCTAAATTGGCAATTTCTGAAATAATCAAACCTGCTCATCTGGCACTAACAACCATGGCATGTTGAAAGTCACTTAACTCACCTTTCTTCACCATTTTGATGTTCGATTTGAACTTCAGCAGGCTGTCTTCACCATGTCTACATGGTTGCTATGACAGGCAATAAAGATATATTTGTTACCAAGTAGTTGAATAAGATGTACCAAGTAAAGTGATGAATGTGTTTTGTTGAAATTTTAAAGTTGTCATATAACTTTTTTCTGAATTTCATCCTTTTAATGTTGCACAGTTCGACACATAAAACACTGACGTTGTGGAGGCTGCCTTGAAAGCCACCCTGTGAGTTTGAACACAAAGTAAAAGATGTGTCATGTATTCACCTAAATTCTATTTTGCTGCTGTCTTGCATTCAGTGGGAAAAATCAGTCTCAGCGTTCAAATATTTCTCCAGAGAGTAATGTTTCAACCAAGCTTCATTTGTTCGTGTTTGAAGCTTAATTGAACCACATATCAAGGTAATTGTGCCCAAGTTCCTCAGCCTCTCTTCTCCTTACCTCCGCCACACTGACACACTGTTCACTGTATCCAAGCTCACAGAAATAGATGGGCTTCTCTTTCAATTATCAGCAGACATTACTTTTTTTTATCTATACAACCACTCATATCAGCCCTCCAGGGCTTTGAAGTATTTTAATGCTTGCAGATATGCCCATTATCATGACTGTGTACATAACCAACTGTACACACTAAGAATTAGCATATAACATATAGATATGGAAGCACTACACAAACATGTTTAATGGAAGAACAATTTTTTTGTGAATTTGGCAGTATGCATGCTGTCAGTGGTGCAAGCTTTGGGACTCTTTCTATCTCAGATGTAATTCATATTTAAATGTTGTTATGCTTCTTCTCTTCTGGTAATTGTGTTTGCACTTCCTGGTTACTCTTGAAAGTGGATTCACTGAAGCGTTATGTTGATAGCTGTCTGGTAATCGCTAATTACAAAGACAGGCACATGCACAGCCTCTCACACTCGTTCATACACACAAGCTCATACATAAATGAGCAAAGCTTGTAACAGGGTCCCTGGCTATTATTCACTGATATCCTGGCAAATATGTGTACTCACACTGCTTAATGGTACTCTTCTGAAGCATCTGTATCATTATATGTCGATTTCTGAAGTGATACTTAAAAGCTTCAAATGGACTTGGTATTCAGCATCATAAAAAATAAAAAATAATTTAAGAAAACATTTTTATAGTACTGGTTTGCACAGATGAACTTCATCTGTGCAACACAGATGCTAATGTTATAACAACCTGTTAAACACTAAAAATACCTTATTTTAAACTTATTTTAACTGCAAGTACACTGTTCAGTCTACTAAAGTCTTCAAAATGACCTAAAAATGTAGGTAATCTAGCTGTTGATGTTATTTTGGACATGCTGCTGCGTGGCAGGTATCATAGTTTTTACTTTCTGCACCACCAGGTACTTATGATACCTTTCATTGCCAAAATTCTGCAACGCAGTGTTACTTTTGGGATTTTTTTTTAGTACACCAAGTACTGAGTACGGTTAGAAAAAAACATACTCAACTATTATTGGATTAAATGCTTATTTACAGTTACAATTACTCATTTACAACAGTTTGTATTAAAGTATTAATACAAACACTGCTGGCTTTGTCTCTTCTAGCTTACACACAACTTGATGCTGCAGACAGGCAGGCCACACAGCCCCTCCCCTCACTAGCAGCTCAACACTTGTGCAGTAGCTCAACAAATTTGCAGAGTGTCTGTCTATATGAAAAGGTTAGAAAGCGCCTGTTTTAACAACGCGCTAATTATTTAACAGATATCATAAACGTTAACCTGGCAGACACGTTAATGTTAGCTGTTTAACTATTTTTGCCCCCCATGGTATCAAAAATAATATTGTGTTGGTGTCATGCTTGAAATTATAGAATCATGACATCACTAATGGTCAGTAAGGATTTATAAGAATTTGTTAGGAAACCTCATCTGATGCTATTTGGGGGGGGGGGGTGTCATACTTTGTCTGGCTTCAACATTGTCCTGGTTTCATGATACAGATGGTACACTCTGTCATGACACATGTTGTCCAAATGATAGACAAAGTGCTATGTCAAAGTTAGCAAACAACAGAAAATAGGCTACAAATGTTTGTTTGTTTTTAGTTTAACATTTAATGTTTAACTAATAACATCTGAATATTCTTGTTTTGCTGCAGTAAAAATAAGTGAAAGAAAACAAACCACAAAGCTGTGAGATGTGATGGAGGGAGGAACTGCTGCGCAGTGTCAAAGTTGGTCTGTTCCGAGTCATAATGTAGCAAACTGGGTGTGTGTTACAAAGAAATGGTAGCGATCCCTCAGGGTGATTCAGTGTACGATTGGTTGTGAAGTGAATGATGATAATGACCTCTCCTCTGCGTGCAGTGCAGTGAGAGTAATTCCTTTAACTTTGTCAATTTATCTGTGTGTTTCTTTACCGCCTTTCCTTCTCATCATTTGGCGAATTTAAATGAGAACTTAACCTATATCCCTACCTCACAGTAAGGCATATAGAAACTGGATTTTTCCATAAGCTCCTAAATGTAGTGTCTTATGAGTGGGTGAGAAAGAGAACACTGATCAGTATGATGTAGAATTTTATATAAGAAATACAAGCTATTCTTAAGATATATAACTTTTAGGATGTAATCCACCTAATAATGTTATCATTTGATAGCTTCACCTTATCATTTTTTTTTTTGATAAAACATAGGACATGCCATATTTTGAGGACCGAAATACCAATTCAATTCAATTCAATTTTATTTATATAGCACCAGATCACAACAACAGTCCCCTCAAGGCATTTTACATTGTAAGGTAGACCCTACAATAATACATACAGTGAAAAACCCAACAACCATATGACCCCCTATGAGCAAGCACTTTGGCGACAGTGGGAAGGAAAAACTCCCTTTTAACAGGAAGAAACCTCCGGCAGAACCAGGCTCAGGGAGGGGCGGCCATCTGCTGCGACCGGTTGGGGTGAAAGAAGGAAGACAGGATAAAAAACATGCTGTGGAAGAGAGCCATAGATTAATAACAAGTATGGTTGAATGCAGGGAGATCTATTAGCACATGGTGAATGAGAAAGATGACTGAAAAGGAAAAACTCAATGCCAGGCATGGAGATGGATGAAGATACAGTTTAAAAAGTGAACCTTTAATTTGGCTGAGTAGGGAGTCCAAAATGAACGTAAACAGAATTATGCTCTGAGGATTGACTGGAAAACTATATACAGGTGGGATTTGGGCTCAGGTGAAAATATTCCACCACAGCCAGTTGGAAAGAGAGAGAACATACAGACAATACAGCCATAAACTGACCTTCAAAGTAAAAGAGGCAGTAACACAAGATGAAATATTGGACTGAAAATGATGACATGTTTAGTGCAGATGGCACTGGCTGCCCTCCATGTCAGTCACTGGGGGTCCA
Organism: Pelvicachromis taeniatus; assembly: GCA_015108175.1. NCBI lineage: Eukaryota > Metazoa > Chordata > Actinopteri > Cichliformes > Cichlidae > Pelvicachromis > Pelvicachromis taeniatus. Next base: position 16,030 of record VURO01005003.1, on the reverse strand, counting down.
TCAGATGAAATTATACAGTATGGGACCAATTAAAGTTGGAGCTGAAATTCTGTCTCAAGATGATATTATATTTACATAATAAATACAAAACTACAACGCACAGGTTCACTACATTCATGCAAACCTAATGTCATTTCCTAATGTAGATCATTTATATTAAATAGCACTTAACAAGAAGGGAATAGCGGTTAAATGTACTAAAAATCTGAACCTATAATAACCATAAGGCAGCTCTCAGGAGCTCTTCCAGCCTTTCCAAGTATCATGTTTTTCAGTAGCTTAAAACAAGGTCATTGCTGCAATTAACTTGCCATTCAAAGAGCAGTTATTCGCACTAGACCTTTGTTTCTACTGCACTTAAGCTTCGGGTATTTGTATGTTATCTATTCATTTATTTCCCTAGAATATAATTCGAGTTTTAAAGCAGCATTTTATAAATAGTGTATTCTTCGTTGGATCGTGACGCTGCCCTTTACAAACAAAACATCATCATCCTTAGAAAGAACATCTATTTTTAACCTCCTCATCTTTCTCAATAAGCACTTTTGTGAAGCAGTCATTCCTGCATAAATCTTAGTCAGCCCCCACAAATCAGAATCACAGCTGGTTTTCATGCCTGTGATGATATGTTATAGGGGAGAAGTGAAATTATTATAGCTGAAGTGAATCCGATTAATCCACGTTGATACGTCTTTTGAGGCCTATTTAACCAAACATATAGTACAATGCAAAAGTCTTGATCCACCCCTCTTTTCTTCATATGATGAGATAAAAATGGGAAATCGGTGAAGCAATTTATTGATATGTGCAAGCGTAAAAGGAGTTTGTACAATTCCAACAAGCTTGAAAATAAATATTTGTTATGATCATATTTATTCTTCAACAGTCTGAACTCTCACTCACTTAGGCAAGCTTACCTATGATTCAGTAGTGTTCAGGAGTAGTGTTCTCCAGGCTTCTTGAAGGACATTCAAAGCTCTTCGTTGGGTGCTGGCTGCCTTTTATGTTCTCTGTCACGAGAACGGAGAGTCGAGAGCTCTGGGGAGACTAGTTTATAACTGATAGGCTTCAATTGTGTGTGGGGGGGAGGTTTGTTGTGTTTTTTTTAATTAAGGTGTGCTTTTACTGCATTGGCAGTATGTTTGGGAGCATTGCAAAGCTGAAAAATGAATCTGTTGTCAATTAGATGCTTTTAAGATGGTACTGGTGGATCAAAATTGGACGTTACTTTTGTCTGTTCATAATTCCAGCAATTTTGATGAGACCCCCAACATCACTGGCTAAAATTGAACCCCAAGCAATCACAGAGCCTCCACCATGTCTCACAGATGGCTGCAGACACTCACCGTTGTACCACTCTCCTGACCTCCTCTATACATACTGATAATCAATCAGATCTCAAATTTATCATACTATAAGACCTGTTGCCACTGATTTTCAGTCCACTTGTGTAATTTGGCATGCTTCAGCCTTTTGTCCTTGTTTGCCTCCCTTAAGAATGTCTTTTTGACAGCCACCCTTTCACTGACACCATTTCTGATGACGCTTCAGTGAACAGATGAAGGGTCAGATGTATCTCTTAGGTTCTGTGTCGGGTCTTTGTTAGAGGATTTTTTTAAAAGGACATCTGTTACTGTTCATCTGCTGTCCTTTGTTGTACTTGAATGATTCGTAGATCAGTGTTAAGTGGCTTAGCAAACAAAAGAAAAAAATAGCATCCCTCTGAAAAAGTTCAGGTACGAGGACTAGACTGAAAATGAGTGGAAAAGGAGCCAATGTCCAAGAAAAAACTGAAGGAACTTTAGAAAGTGTGGAGGACTATTTTTCCAAACCACTTTTAAAATTACAAAAGTTACAAGTCTCACTCCTTGGCAGCAAAATCAACAACAAAATGAGGCGCAGCTCAAGATTTATCCACGGTGCCCTATCCGGCCTCATGTCTATCAACATTGACCTTATATCTTTCTTGATCTTTTTGTTGACTCACTCATGTCTTAGCTGTACTCATACTCTCATCCTCTTCTATATCCTCTACCTGTGTTGTTCCTCCCCCTCTTTAATTCTTGCTTTCCTGCAGTGACATTTGTGGGGGTGATTATAGATGGTTGTCCCATCCCTGAAGAGCCGTGTGTCATCAGAGTGACTGGCCATGAAGTGTCAGAGGAGAGGACAGATGGATGGATGGTTGAGGGTTAGAGACCTAGAGAAACAATATTTCACTCTGTTGAACCCAAAAGTGCTAAGCTTCATTGGCCTGTGACAGGATTCCCAATAAAAATTCAAGTCTGCTACCACTACAGATATTTTTATGAGGCATCATCGTTTCTGTCCACTGTAATAATAGAGGCGTTTTTCATAGTGAAGCTTGTCTATAAATGTGAATTGTTAAATTTGATGAAATAACTCTCCTTCCCACACATTCTTTATAGATACAGTGAATATATTGAATGATATAATGACTTCAACTGAATATATTATTAAAGTAGAACAGCATTTTGATCATTTTGTGTGCCACACATTTGGATTTGAAGGAAGACGGACATAATCTGAAAAGGAATGTGTAGTAGTTCACTTTTATCATTTATCAAGGATTTGTCAAGTCATGTTTTTTAATATATCCTTCTTTCAATGAAGCAAAGAAATACTAAAATATTTAAAAATCTAATTCTTGAGTGATCATTTTATTTAAAAACCAGTGGGACTTGGTCTCGATTTTTCTTTGAAGTGTGCAAATATGACAAACAATAAAGACAGAAGAGTCTGGCAATAAAAGCTGTAACTAGATAGTGGTAGTCATAATTGCTAGGAAATAACTTAAAGATTATTAATGTATTATGCAGTCAACTAAACAGTTAACAAATGTTAAGTGACTGTGAAACACTTTATAACTCTGTGTTTTGAAAGGTCCTATACAAATAAAGTTATTATTATTTTTACTATTACCCCACCTCTCCCCTTATGTCAGCCCCTGCAACCTTGAATTAGATAAGCAGTTAACAAAACAGACTGATGGACAATAATCCACATAATTTCTTTATGTAGTCATGCATTTTCATTGTTGCATTATAATCAATGATGAGGTGTCAAACAAAATGTTTATTTGCTGTATTCGTAATCTCCTGATGGGAACCCATTAAAGAACACTGCTGCATGTGTGCGTACTGGCTTACACAAACCCGTACAAACACATAGACAATGAATGAACTGCTTCCTGTAGGTGAGTTCTGCACTTCAAGAGGTAAATGTACCACAAGGGATTGTGCATTTACCTCCTTAGGCAGGATTACTTAGAGCATATCCATACAATTAGGGAGAGGTGTGTCTTTAAGTGGAAGCCCATCTCTCACTGCCTTATATTTCATAGTCTCTCTTTATCTTTCTCTTTGTCTCACTTTCCCCCTTTTTTTGATCGAATCTTCCTCTCATAAAAACACAGAAACAGGAATGTGAATCTTGCAGCACGTTCATAAAAGCATTTTATGGACCACAAATTAAAAACTAGTTCCGTTGTAAATATTCATTTTATCTCAGCTGAGTCCACTCACAAAGTTAATCTTATCTTATGGTGCATGTAGTTTACACAAACAATAGAAATCCTGTTTTACAAAGCATATGTTCCTATACATTTTCATGAATAGTGATTATTTAATGCCATGTCTTACTTTCAGAAATGGTAGAGCTAATCAGGTATTTAAGGGCTGTGAGCTGTGACCCGCTGACCTGACATGACATGGACTGCCATCATCACAAATCTTTGTGTCTATCACTCCTCAGACCATCTCTGACAATCCATCCATCACACATAATTTCACAAGAGCACTCCGTTCCACTCAATAAGCTCCCATCCGAACCTTATAGGTTTTAATAATCCACAGAGAGCTGGTCCTCTTATCAGAGGACGTGACTATTCAGACCAAGAACTAACCTTCCCGCCTGACCTAGATGTTTCACGTGCATGCATGTGCAGATCCCACATGCAAACTATGATTATTTGCGCATACAGAAAACCCATCATTCTGTGTGTTTGTGCACATGTGGGAGTGTGGTATGAGCCAGAGACGAAGGCAGGGGAGCTGATGGAGAGATCAGACGGTCTTCTCACTGCACAGCATCTGCTGAAAAAATATCACTTCTTCTCACTGTTTATCCATCTTTTTTTCTTTTCTGAGAGAAATTTACCTCCACCTCGCACTCCGACTTCAGCATCATCTTTCTCAGTCAGAAATGAGCCGGCCTTCAAAGGGGAAGAATTTGCATTTAGCTTACTACAAGCACTTACGAGCATGTGCATTGTCTCATAGCACTTATTAAAGCTCTTTCTTTAATGTGTGCAAACCCAGCTTTTTCTGTTGCATATATAATAGCTGATGATGGTATCATCAGAGACAGACCAGCTTGACTAAATGGAAGCAGCAAATTGACTGTAGTATTAGGAGTGAGGGGCCTCTATCAGGAAATCTAATAGGATCCCATTAAAGAAAGCTTGCAGATGAATATGATTAGGTTTTCTTTCCTTCTAATGGGAACATCTTCTGAAGAGGGGAGGAGATGAAATGTTGTGTAGTGATAGGGCCTTTGTACCACTGATAGGATTGTTATGGCCTAATTTGGGTAGAAAGGCCATTAAAGTTCTTGGAAGGGACGATAAATGTTCTCTGTAAGTATACTCTCAGTTATGGCTGTGGACCATCGCTGTGTGTGGGCAGTGCTTTACTTTGTAGATGAAAAAGCATCCCTTAACTTAAATGACTTCATATCAGGCTTGTTTTGCCGAAATCTGTGACTAATGAGTGTGAGGTTTCATCTTGAATTTCATCTCCCTCGATGAAATAAACCGAATGGCTTTTTTTGGTGTGCGTTTGTGGTTAATGTGCGCATGTGTATTGCCGCTGTGCTTTTTTTTACTCGGACTAACAGACTGCGACAGAAGTGTTTCATTAGATTATAAAATGACTATCATAAGCACAACATTTTAAGCAGATTATTGTTCATTTTAGAAGAGCATCCCATGCACTCTTTGAAAGTCCTCAAATAACAACCAGTGCTTTTGTGTGTGATCTCTCAAAGTGGACTGTTGTAATGAGAATTATTTGGCTATATTTTGTAGATTATCTGTCTTGTAAGTGCTTCAAAGGTATTGACAGGGTTCTTCTAACACTTTACTCGCATTTCTACAGACTGTCTTATTTTAGTGAGCTGATGTGTGAAAACGTGTCTATGTATATTACTAATAGCAGTAACAAGTTGACTGACTAGTGTCTATAGGGTCCCGTAACACATCACAACTGCATTAGCACCATGTGCTGTTAGTATCTGTGTAAATGTATCTGTTAATAGTAATCGAAGTGAAAATAGACTTTACAGAAAATGATACAAATGCACTTTGTACATTTATCTGTAGAGTGCCCTCTTAATACAACAGTGTGAAAAGACTCCAGTTAATACTCCAAGTACTGATGAGATGTAACATAACAAGTAGTACATTAACTGGCCACTTTATTTAATAAGCATTCCTGAGTATGGCCCCATGCTTTTAAAACCGCCATAATTCTTCATGGCATATGTTCAATGGGACATTGGATTTTTGTCCATATTGACACAATAGCATCACACAGATGCTGCAGATTTGTTAGCTGCACATCCATTATGTGAATCTCCTGTTCCTCCACATCCCAAAGGTGCTCTATTGGACTGAGATGTTTTCAATGTGGAGGTAATTTCAGTACAGTAAACTGCAATGAGCTTTGTAACCTGGTGAGTTATTCTCCTGGAAGCATCCATCAGAAGATGGGTACACTGTGGTCATAAAGGTTGGACTTGGTTAGCAACAATTCTCGGGAAGGCTATTGCATTTGAAGGATGCTCAGCTAAGTACTAAGGGGCCCAAAGTGTGCCAAGAAACTATCCTCCATACCATAACACCACCAACAGCCTGATCCACTGATACTAGGCAGGCTGAGTTGTAACAAGTGGTTATTTGAGTTATTGTTGCCTTCTATCCCTGCCAAGCAGGAGTGAGCTGAGGTTTGATTTCCCAATGAGCAGGTAAGATTTTGATGCTTAGACTTTCATTGGGAATGACCAGGATGGACAGGATTAGAAATAACACTGCTCAGGTTGAGTGGTTTGGAGACAAAGTAAGAGAGACAAGGAAGACTTGAAAATGGACATGGTTTGGACAAGGCCAAAGAAGCGATAGTGGATATACTGGTCAAAATATTTTGGATATGGACCTGACAGGTAGGAGGAAAAAAGAAAAACCACAGAGAAGATTCATGGATGTAGTGAAGGACTTACAGAGGGTGTGACAGAGAAGGATGATAGGGATCGAGTAAGATAGAGTCAGATGACTCACTGTGGCAACCCCTAAAGGGAATGGCCACAAGAAGAAGAGTAGTTGCCTTCCTATCAGCTCAAAGTAACCTGGCAATTTTCCTCAGGCATCAACAAGGCATTTTTGCCCAGAGAACTGCTGCTCAGTGGATATTTTGTCTTTTTGGACTATTCTCTGTAAACCCCAGAGATGGTGGTGCAGGAAAATCCCAGCAGATCTGCAGTTTCTGAAATACTCAGACCAGCCCGTCTGGCACTAGCAGCCATGACAAGTTCAAAGTCACTTAAATCACCCTTCTTCCCCAATCTTCCTGATCCTCGCTTTGATCTTAAGTCAGAGCAGGTTGTCTTGATCACATCTAGTTGCCTGAATCCATTGAGTTGCTTCTGTGCGATTGGTTCATTAGAAATTGACATTAATGGGCAACTGAACAGATGTGTTCAGACCAACTTACTTAAAGTGTAATTTCGTTTGACCAGCAACATTTTAGAAGTAAAGGTACTTATGCAGAGGTGGAAAAGACTGTATTATGTTCTTTGGATAAGCAATGTTCAGTAGTTTCAAATGTTAACCTGTTGCTCTAGAGCAAACTTGTACTGGTGGGTGGTTTAGTAAGAAAGTATAGTGACCATATGAACAAACAGTATTTAAGCATCAGTTTTGTATAAGTATTGTACATTAGTGTGATTACTGCACAGAAATAGCTTGACTTGCCATTTCATCTTCATCTGTGCTTTACCACAAATGTCATGCTCTTGACTGTAAAGAAAAGAAAATAAATAAAGGTTATATATAAAGTAAAAGTCTTTTCAAAGTTTTATTTGTAGGCTTAGCTGGATCAGGTCTAATGAATTCAGTCAAACTTGTTGTTTAGCTGGAAAACAAGAACAAATTACTTGCTCTTTTTACTCATGAATAAGAAATGAACACCATTAAAAATAAAGGTTGCTTTCCCAGCTTAAGCTGTGTTTTCTTTAGCTTTTGAATTTATTCTCTCCTATCCTCTATTTTTTTTCATCCTATCATTCTTTATTCATACAGCGGGGCTTCTTCGTTGGAAAAAAAAAAGGGGGGGGGGGGTTTTTATTTTT
>VURO01005002.1:12259-23961 GCA_015108175.1 Pelvicachromis taeniatus | reverse complement strand
GTGTGTGTGTGTGTGTGTGTGTGTGTGTGTGTGTGTGTGTGTGTGTGTGTGTGCGCGCACGCGGGCACAGGTTTGTGTGTGTTTCAGGTACCATTATTTTGAATTACCTTTTGTTAAACTGATAATAAAAAAGGTCTAATTTTTTTACGATAAATTTGCTATGTGCAAGTCTAACTGGTGCTCCAAGGTTGCTTTCCCAGTATGTTGCCATGGCGACCAAGGCCCTTGCCTCACTCTCACGCACTTTTTTGACCAAATTCTATATGGCTGACAGCGAATTGCCATCTAACGCTTTATAATACGATATGTATGCTGCATATGAGTTGGATTACCTTATTTAATATAGTCCATAAATTTCTAGTACACTAACAGAAAGTTTTTTGAAGGGAGAAAGTTTTTTGGGTTTTTTTTAACATATTGGAAGGAAAGTGGACCAAAGGCTTCTCAGCTATTTTAGAGTTGAAAGTCCCAGTGATATAAATAATTTCAATAAATAACATCTTGAAATGCATCCATCCATCCATTTAGTATACTGTACTTTATCTATCAGATGGTCACTAGTTTAATAGTGCCTTTATTCTGTATATATTTGATTTGTTGTTTCGATTTAATGCCATGTGAAAAAGAGTTTTCACAGGAGTGTTTGCAGTCCTGTGACAAACTAGGTATACCTACCGCTTCCATAGGCATTAAGGGGTTAAGTAGCAGCCATGAGCCACTAATCAAATGCCCTTGAATAATTGATCAGCATGTGTAACCACCTCAATAAAAGCAGATGTTTCAGCAGTTTGCTGGTCTGGACCAATCGAAGCTCTGGCAGCACAGCTTAGGTTTGCAAAGTTACACGTTTAACAAATCACAAGTCATGTGAAACAATGTCTTTTGAACAAATGAGATGAAAGTGGAGCTTCTTGGCTCTAATGTACTGCAAAAACCAAACAAGCATGGCGACAGAGGGGTGATGATTTGGGCTTGGTTCGCAGCCACAGGACTAGGACACCTTAACGTCTAGGACTCGACCATGACCACTTCTGTATACCAAATATTCAAGGTTGGACTAAAAGTGGATCATGCAACATGATAATAATCCTAGGCACAGCAGCGCCCATATCTCAACCTGACCGAAATGCTGTAGTGAGACCTTAAGAGAGCTGTACATAACCTAAAGCCATCAAACATCTATGAGCTGCAACAAGATTGTAAAGAAGTTCAAAATTCCTTCACAACCAAAGGAGGACACGCAAAAGACTCATAGTCAGACAAAAGGTTATTACTTTGTGTTATTGACGCTAAACATGGTTCTACAAGCTACTGAATCTTGGGGTGTAGTTAGCTTTTCACAGGCCTGCATAGTGTCCTATGAAAAGTTAAACATAGCTTTCTTTCTAAGCTATCAACAAAAACTATGAGATAAAATTGTAATTCACTTATTTTTCACAATTCATAATTTGTAAATATTTCAGTGTGTCAGTCCAGACTTTGAGTTTGATTATATATTTGTATGTTCAATAACAAGTTTATTTAGTTATTTTCACCGTATCAAGGCTGGTGGCTTTTATTACTGTTTCAATGATATTTTCAGATCTTTATTATTAGTTAGATGAAGGAAGTGTGTGCATGTGTGTAGGCATGTGTCTTTGAAGATGAATGTCTTGGCAGCATATGCCCTGAAACTTCTGCCAACATGTTGAATATTTGGAAATGGATACTGCAAGCTGCGAGCCTTTGGTGTTCTAAAAGCATAACAGAACTTGTCATTCGACTGGTTTTTGTTAATTTAAAATAGCCTACTGTTATTTTGTAAATGCTGTACTTTACGAGGTACTTTACACTGTACTTCATGCTGTACTTTACCTTAATGGGGTTCTGACAACTTTCAGTTCAATTTGATTTTATTTATACAGCACCAAATCATAAAAATAGTCACTTCAGGCACTTTATATTGTAAAGTACAGTAATACAACTGAGAAAACAGCAACAGTCATACGAGCCCTATGAACAAGCGCTTTGGCGAAAGTGGGAAGGAAAAACATCTTTTTAACTGGAAGAAACTTCCAGCAGAACCAGGCTCTGGGAGGGGCGGCCACCTGCCTTATTTTTGTAGTTTGTTCAGACATTGCAAGGTTTACGTGGTTTTCAACTGCCATTTCTATTATTTCCAAGCCTGTTTTCAACTAGAGAGAATCTTTAACTACAGTGGTGTGAAAAAGTGTTTCCTCCTGATTTCCTATTTTTTTGTATGTTTGTCAATCTTAAATCTTTCAGATCATCAGACAAATTAGTCAAAGATAACACAAGTAAACCCAAAATGCAGTTTTCTTAATGTATTAAGGGTGAAGAAAATCCAAACCTACATGGACTTGTGTGAAAATGTGATTGCTCCCTAAACCTAATAACTGGCTGGGCAACCCTTGGCAGCAACAACTGCAATCAAACATTTGCAATGACTGGCAATGAGTCTTTTACAGCGCTGTGGGGGACTTTTCTCCCACTCATCTTTGCAGAATTGTGGTAATTCAGCCACATTAGTAGACAGCAGTAGTTTTGGCTGATAGCAAAATTCATTGTTCCAATGACGACAGGGGGCCTTCCAGGTCCTTAGGCAAAACGACCCCAGACCATCACACTACCACAACCATATTTTACTGTTGTATGAAGTTCCTTTTCTGAAATGCTGTGTTAGTTTTATTCCAGGTGTAAGAGGACCTTCCAAAAAGTTCAACTTTTGTCTCGTTAGTCCACAGAATATTTTCCCAGATGTCTTTTGGCAAATGTGAGAAGAGCCTTTATGCTCTATTTTGTCAGCAATGGTTTTCACACTTTTGGCCAGTCTCTTTCTTATTGTTGGATCATGAACTCTGATTCAGCCTGGAGTTCATTAATGTTGTTTTTGGTTCTTTGCGATCTTCTGGATGAGTTGCCGATGTGCTGTTTGATTAAGTTTGGTAGGCCGGCCACTGTTGGGAGGCTTCACCACTTTTCCAAGTTTTCTCCATTTGTGTATAACGGCTCTCAGCATGGTTCACCGGAGTCCCAAAGCCTTAGATATGACTTTGTAACCCTTTCCAGACTAGATAGATGTCAGTGACTATGTTTTTCAGACGTTTCTTTAGATCACTGCATAATTTGTTGCTTTTTGAACTCTTTTAGCCTGCTTCATTTTGTTGAACAGGTTCTATTTAAGTGATTTCTTGATTGTTTAGTGAAACTGAACCTAAAAAATGTGGTTAATCACAGCTAATTCTTAAACTTCATGTTATATTAACTCGGGTTATCTCTGTCTAATATAAAAAAATCTGTTTGATGATCTTAAACATGTAAATATGATAAATATGCAAAACCCTAGGTGATCAGGATGGGGACAAACACTTTTTCACACAGTGATAGATTTCCATATTTGTGCTGACATTACAGAAAAAGCTGAATTTTTGCTCATCCTCAGTATTTGCGCAAGTTTCAGTGTTTGTTTTTGTGCCAGTGTTGAACTTGATCATGATTGGAGGGGTGCACTCGAGTCCAAAACAGATGTTTGGCATTAATGAGCCATGTACCAAAGTCTGTGCTCTGTGTATGTGTGATTATGTGTGTGCACGTGGTGGGTAGGTGTGTGCATTAATTGACTGAGATCCATCTGTTCCTCCACATTAACTATTCACTAATATTAACATGAAGATACTTTGCGTGTGAAACTGTGTACATGTAATTTAACCATTTAAAGTGATTTCTGCTTCAACCTAATAATTTGTTCATAATAAAGCTTATGTTGTTGTTTTTGTTTTTACTTCCTCATGCCACTCTTTTTATGCCCTTTCCTGCTCTCCTTCCAATTCTTTCTTCTTATCCTATAGCTCCCTTCGGTCAGTCCAGATTTGATTAAAACTGATTTCATTTCACAAATGTGACATATGTCAGTAATCACTGTATATTGTTTCAAATGGAATCACTTTAATCTTTTTAACCTGAATGTCGAAGTGTCTTTGCATGGTTCTGCAATGAAGTGGGGGAGCCACATATTTAATAGAAAATATGTGTAAGTGCCTTCCCTGCACTTCCCGTCATCCCTCCTTACCTCTTCCCTCCAGTTCCAAAATGTCGCCAAGAATGTGTCCTGCTTTGGGAACCTTGTGCAGGCCAATGTGAGGAACAAGAAGATACTGAAAAACGCTGTGGAGAACATCACTGCGAATCTCAGCACCAACTACACAGCTGGCTTTGAGACGGCCTTTGAACAGCTTAAACAGGTAACGTGTGTCTTGGGTTGTACATGGTTGATGCATTGGGTAATGAACAGTCTTTTGTGTTAAATTACCTTATACACCATTGTTCCTTAAACAGCGATCAACACTTTTAATGTAATTGTAAGAATAGTGATGGCATACCGACAACTCAATCCCAGTAGGTATTCTCCTGAATACTGGGTATGTGTCGACCTCCTCTGGTTGTTGCAGATATTACAGGTTTGATTTTATTAGTGTCACAGCTTCTGTTTCATTCCTCTGCATCTTTTTTTAACAGTAGCAGCAAGTTTAATTATTTTTTTTATCGTCTTGTTTTGACTGTTGTGATTTTTTTCCTTGGTTAAATAGTGGTTAGTGTTATTTCCATCTCCCTGTTTCCGTTAGATGAATTACTCAAGGGCCAACTGTAACAAGATTATTATGCTTTTCACTGATGGCGGAGAGGATAGAGCAGAGAAGATCTTTCAACTTGAAAACCCACAAAAAAACGTAAGACTATAAACACACTCTTTTACAATGTTCAGAGTAAAATACCAGAATTAACCTTTTAGCATATTTGATTTAATTGCATTCTCTTTCTGTCATAGGTGCGTGTCTTTACATTTTCAGTAGGTAAACACAACTATGACAAGGCGCCGATCCAGTCGATGGCCTGCAACAATAAAGGTACCTTACAGGGTGCATTGCAGGTTTAGAGAGCTTTCGACACCTTTGTTTCATTCCCCCGATTTGTCCTCTGTAGAATAAAATATATTCTACAGGTACCACTGTGACACATTTGTAAATGACATATTTTTATTGTAACGACAAGGTTTTAAAAGCATACTCTCACTGCTACATTTATTAGCTGAAACTGTTTAACACAAATATCTAATCAGCAAATCACATGGCAGGAAATCAGTTTAATTAGAAAGCACATAAAGACTTGCCTGTATACCAATCACATACATTCATAATCCAATGAACGAGCTGGAAAACAACTTGAGGTTATTTTCTAGCCTAACGATACAGAATGGAGCAGCCATTGCTCTACTGCTCTACCTCTTAAGTGACTTTGAACCGGCCATGGTTATTGTTGAAAGGTGGCCTGGTATGTGGGTGATTGGAGGTTCCATGATGATCACAGAAAGAAGGCAGGCAGAGGGCCACAGGTGTGCACACAAGTGCAGAGCAGAAGAAACTTGTCGCCTGCAGCAGCCATCTCTGTGGTTTAAAGAGAATGATCTGAAAAAGAGAAAATATTCTGAGAGCGGCAGTTCTGTGGGTTAAAAACGTGCTGTTGATGCCAGTGGCCAGATAAGAATTGCCACACTGTGGGCCACTCATGTCTTCTAAGAACAGGAAACTGATGTGACACGTGTGATGAACAAAATATGGCAATAGAAGACTAGAAAAATGCTGCCGAGTTTGATGAGTCTCAGTTTCTGCTGCATTATTGAAATGATAGAGTCAGGATTTAATCTAAGTAACATAAAAGCCTGAATCCACCTAAATTTGTATCAGCATGCAATCTGTTAATTGTGTGGGGAATCATTTCTTGACAAAATTTGAGCCCCTTGAATATGTTTTAAATTTCATAACCTACCTGAATATTGATGTTGATCCATATCAATTACTACTAACCAGTGTACCCATTTTCTGATGGCTGCTTCCAGCAGCTCATATAATCTCAAACTGCTTTCTTGAACATGACAGTGAGCTCAGATGGCCTCCAGAACCACCACAGATCATTCCAATAAAAGCGCTTTTGGGATTGGGATGATGAAATGGATGGGTCACATCATGGTTGTGTAGCTGACAAATCTGCAGCATCTGTGTGATGCTATCGTGTCAGTCTGCCTTAAAACATTTTCCAGTACATTTTTCAACCCATGCCACAAACATTTAAGGCAGTTATGAAGTCCAACCCAACGCTAGTCAGTGAGGCTTATTGTAGGTAATTGCAACGAGGTGGAAACTAGATGATAAAGTGGTGCTTGGAACAACACAATTTTAATGTAATAGGTCAGGCTATTCATATATCCAATCCAATCCAGTTCAACTTTATGTATAAAGCACTTTAAAATACCCAGCATAGGACCAATCCTACAAAAATAGGATTTTGGCGTTTACACAGCATCTAGATTGGGGATGATTATTAACATATTTTTTGCTCTTTTTAATCAAGTTAGCTGTTTTTGTTTTTGCTTCTTTTTTGGATTGGGGGGGTGTTTGTTTGTTTTTGTTTTGTTTATAAAATTTTAAAAATATTTCTCTTTCTTAGGTTATTACTATGAGATCCCATCTATAGGTGCCATTAGACTAAATACTCAGGTAAATACACATTGAGTTATATGAACTCACTCATGCAGTATTTCTGTCTTTCATGTCAAATTCCCACCTCGCTCACTTAACCACTTGTGTGCTGTGCCCTCTTGTGGTAGAATGCCTCATGCACAGATTTGAAAGTAATATTCTTCCCTTCATCCTCTTGGCAGGAGTACCTGGATGTTCTGGGCAGGCCTATGGTTAAAGCTAAACAAAAGGCCAAGCAGGTTCAGTGGACTAACGTCTACCTGGATGCATTGGTATGTTATGTGTTGTAACCAAAATGCATTACATTGCATTTAGAGTGTGGAAGCAGAGACTTGTGAAGAGTTCTGCAGGAAGTCTCAGAAGAAATCTGTTTTATGTCTTCTGAAGAATTTCAGATAAGTTTTATTTACTTATACTAAACATATCCCATGGTGTCACCCTACTCAGCTGAACTCTGCTGAAGTAGTGTTTGTGAAACATTATTTTATTTAAAACAAAAAACAATAAAATAAAGAAGATCATGGTCCTTAAGCTTCTGTCAAGATTTATTTCCCAGCTAAAATTCAGATAAGAATACTGATAAAGTGAGCCAACTGCTTTGGATACTGTCAATGTTTGGAACAGTTTTGACCTCATGTCAGCGCTGGAAATATCTCTGTCTTTTGTTACTGGAAACATCCTGGATTTTATCTGACATCTAGCCATTAAAGCAGTATTAAAAAAAAGGGATCACAGATGCAAATTTGCACAAAAACAGAAAATGACATGCAGTAACTTAGAAAGGTATTGACATCATATGTTAAGATTGTATTAAACACCATGAAGCATTAATCTTCTAAGAGATTTTCTGAGAGCATCTGTTTCTGTCTTGCGTGTCTGATTTTGTGTAGGTGTAAATACATTTCCAAAATACCTTAATCTAAAATCAAGCTGGGTTTAATATGAACACATACATTTGCCTGACACACCAGTTAATGTGGTTGTTAAGGTAGGCCCCCAGAAATGTTTTAATCTGTAATACTGAAAACATTGGTGAGACTGGTGAGACAGGTCATTTAGCACGATTAAAATCTACCTTTCGCTACTCAATTAATCAAAAGGGGGTCACCACAGTGGGTACCTCCACATTTTTGATTTGACAAATGTTATTTTTTATGCCGGCTGCTCTTCCTGTTTACTTCTTAGGCTTATGTGTAAACCACTAGCACCAGTTAAATGGGAGAAAATTGAAGAAGCACAAACATAAAGGACCTGTATGTAAAGCATATCATGGTGTGCACCTGAGATCTTTTTGTTGTTGTTTTAGGATTAAGAGATTATTCTTTCATATTTTTTTTTTTTTTTGCACCTGGAAGGGACTTGTGTTTAAACTGTGCCTGTTTAATCTTGCAGGAACTTGGCCTGGTGATCACTGGAACGCTGCCTGTCTTCAACAAAACCGGCATAGGCTCAAAGGTATCCAGAACCACTGTTGGACTCCTATGTAACCATTGTTTGAAGTCACCTAAATCATGCTCGCCTGTTTTTGTTTTGTGCCTTAACTAACTTATTCATTCTGTGCTCTTTTACATCCTTCTTTGTTGCATTTGACTCACTAAATAAATTTACTGTATGCCTGACACTTTGACCCCATGAGAGGATTAAAGTCTGTGGTTTTGGGATACTCCATAAAGTTTACCAGACCAAAAAGTAAACATACAATTACAGTCTCATCCTTTACTTTTATCCTCTGCTCTCTTGTGGCTCTAACTTGCATCCTCTGTTGATGCGGTGGTCCCCCGAAGCTCGCCACAAGACGAGAATCTAGCATGTCCTAAAGCAGAAATCAAAATGAGATCAAAACTGCAGATCAGAGTGAGAAATGATCCGGTAGCTAAGTGCTTCAAGATGAGGTCGCATGTCTACCTCGAAGGACTCGAGCTTACCTCCACTGTGTCTGAAAACAAGCCTGGAAATGCCTTGTCAGTGACTCATTGCAACACGTGACACTTTTGGGAATTAAACTGTCCAGATTTCTGTTGCACCCCATTTCCTTGAAATCGTTCAGAATGCACTTAGGGACTTGACTCATCCAAAAAGAGCAGCAGGATTTAAAGTAGGAGTTCTTACAGTGATTTAAAAAAAAAAAACCTTTCTCATCCCTTTCTGTTCTTTCTTATGGCTTTCTCTTAGAAACCTCAAAACCAGCTTATCTTGGGGGTTATGGCGATAGATGTGTCCCTGGATGATATCAGGAGACTGACGCCTCAGTACACTGTAAGTGCAACACAAATAAAGACACAGATCCCCATGCATTAATACGGTAGATATTACATTTGATTATTAGTTGCAGTCCTCCTTCAGACAGACATTTGCGCCTCTGTTTCCGTTTTTTTCTAGTTTGGTCCAAATGGCTACTACTTTGCCATTGATCCAAATGGATACGTGTTGCTTCATCCTAATCTGAACCCACAGGTAGGCAGAACTTGTGAAAAATTTATTTGTTTCTCCAAAGATTTGCTTATGTTAAAAACCATTAGATGGTCGTTAACGCTGGTCAAACAGTCATGAAAAATGGCATTCCTGATTATCAACAGGCTTGTGTTGTGTTTTTTCAGCCTGTGGGATCACTTATGTTGAGTTTTAGCAATCATCTTGCAGAATGAACCTTTGCAGAAAGGTTGCGTTTCTGTGTATCAGATGTGAGATGTTTTTTTTTTTCTTTGCTTACCAGTCTGCTATAGTCATTTCTGTTGCTTGGATTTCTACACTGACTGTGTTATTTGGCTGACTTTCTTTGTTTATTATACATAAGTCAACCATATGGCTCCAGGATGGTGGTTGTTGAAGCGAGGCAACATGGGCGTCATTGAGAGATGCATTTTCTTGTAAATGTTGTATGCTCAAATTGATTACAGATGATTACAGCAAATTATTTCATAATAAGACTGAAAAATATCAAAATAGTTTCTTGGAAATAGATCAGTAAGAGATATTTACTTGTCAGTTTTTTCTTTTCCCCCTTTTTGTACTCAAAGCCCACTTTTTTTTTTGGTCCACAATACTAATTGCTCGCATTTTTGCGCAGACCGCCAAGTTTCATGAACCTGTAACACTGGATTTCCTAGATGCAGAGATCGAGGATGACATCAAAGTGCAGGTTTGAAAAGCACATTTCTCTAGCTGCTACAATTGCAGGAGGTCATATCAAAATCAGATATACTGTAATACAGGGGTGTCAAATATATGGCCTGGATCGGTCCAAAAGGACTCCAATCTGGCCCATTGGACATGTATCAGTTTAAACCTAATGAGTGACATGTCATTCAAGTATTATTTATTTGTAATGTTTGGTCAACAGATAAGAAAACAAATGATTGAAGGTGAAACAGGGAGTACCACTATATCTACACTGCTGAAATCAACAGATAAGGTAATTTTATTTGATGATGCATGACAATTTGATCATTTTGTCAGCTTATACTCATATTTACTCATAATATTCTTGCCTAAAGCGTTACATCGATCGAGGTCAGAGGATGTACACCTTTGCGCCGGTGAAGGGGACAGACTACAGGTACGCAAAATATTTTGAATATGATTTCGGTTATGATAGATTTGGTGTATGCTGATGGTAGGCTTTTGGAACCTTGTGCATGCTTTGCATTCCTACTTGATATAGTCATAATTCTGTTTTGTGCTCATTAAAAATGGTCCGTGGACACAATTTGGAATAAACTTTTGGAAAACCAGAGCAGCTAGTGTGCACAGCTTACTTAAATTATGCATCCTGCTAAGAAGCCTTTGCAAGCCTTGCTGAAAGATTTGCGATGGAAGAGTGAAGACTTTTTTTTTTCTTTTTCCCAAAGCAAAATGTCATGTTTTTGTCATTTGTCCTCTCACAGCCTGGCCCTAGTGCTGCCCGAGTACAGCATGCATTACATCCGTGCAACAATTGGCGACACAATCACCCAGGCTAAATGTAAGTGCCACACTAAATCAGTTCAATCCCTTTTGCCATTCTAGGTTTTCCACTCAGTTACATTTACTTTCTATATATACAGACAGTAAATACATGGCAGTGGGTGGAAAATGACTGTTAATATTCTCAAGTGACATTGATGCTCTCCATGTAAGGGCTAAAAAACACTTGTGTGTCTTGTTAAAGTTCCCATCTATCACTTGTAGCATACCCCATATTTGCACACACAGAGATATTATATATACACACACACATGCACTTGCCACTTGTGTATCTATTGCACCCCCCCCTCCTTTGGTTGTGGTGTTGTTCAAAGTTTCTGTCACCAGACAAGCGGGACGAGAGGCTCCAGTGTCCCCTTTCGCACATATAGTACTCATCACTTCGTTTAAAGCCAAATACCTCAGTGTGTGTGAGCCTGCGCGTGTGTCTCCAAGAGGGTATTTATATATATTTGCTCAGTAGTATTTGATGATATACACCAGATCAGAGCGTCCATATGTGTGGCGTTGTCGTCATGTCCCTTTTAAGATCCGTCTGTTCCCACTAGAAAAAGATGTCATTGACTTATAGTGTTACTCAAAGGATATTTTTATTGTGTGTGTGTGTGTTCATTGCAGCTAAGTTGGAGCCATGCCTGGTTAGAGTCTGCATTCAGTGGACATTTGTGGATCTTGTAAATGCAATACTACTTTTGATTTTGCATATATTACATAAACCTTACAGTATTACCCACCATTGGTCAAAACACATTTTAAGACTTCTAGGCCACCACAGTACACTTCTTATTTCAGGAAACAAAAAGACTTATAAAGACACGACGTCTACTTGATTCTGGCAGTCTGTTATATCCCATCAGCTTTCAATAATTATACATGTGGCCAGTTTGAAAAAGTGTCTCTTGGAAGGGCTCTTCGTAACATTTGAGATTTTGTTATTAGCCGAAAGTCCTGTGTTGTGTTTAAAAAAAAAAAAAAAAAGACTAAAGTTAGAACAGGAAATTATATTTGATTTCTTTTTCACATTACAGTGGTTATTTTTTGATTGCAGAGCAACCTTACACACACTAGCAAGATTAAAAGGTTCAGAATAGAAAGAATGAAGCTTGAGCCTTTCAAATTAAATAAATAATGCAGAGCTGCTTTTGTGGTAAAGTGTGTTGCTGTTGGAGTGAAAATTCAGTTTGAAATTAGTGTGCACACACACAC
>VURO01004991.1:13078-23432 GCA_015108175.1 Pelvicachromis taeniatus | reverse complement strand
CATTTACTCTGTTATTAGACTCAATTGGCCTCACTCAAATTGTAAAAGAACCCACCCACCACTTTAATCACACTCTAGATCTTGTTTTAACATATGGATTAGAAACTGAACATTTGACAGAGTTTCCTGAAAACCCTCTCTTGTCTGATCATTTCCTGATAACGTTTAAATTTACAATAATTGATTCCACAGCAGTGGGGAGTAGACTTCATCACAGTAGATGTCTTTCTGAAAGTGCTGTAGCTAAGTTTAAGAATATAATCCTCCCACTGTTATCATCTTCAATGCCCTGTACCAACACAGAGCAGAGCAGCTACCTGAAGGCTACTCCAACAGAGGTTGATTATCTTGTTAATAATTTTACGTCGTCACTACGTATGACTCTGGATACTGTAGCTCCTGTGAAAAAGAGCCTCAAATCAGAGGTACTTGACTCCCTGGTATAACTTTCAAATGCGCATCTTGAAGCAGATAACTTGTAAGCTGGAGAGGAAAAGGCGTGTCACAAATTTAGAAGATGATCATTTAGCCTGGAGAAATAGTTTGTTGCTTTATAAGAAAGCCCTCCATAAAGTGGTGTGTGTTATCTGGTTTCATGGACAGACAGAGTTGGGTGTCATCTGCATAGCAGTGAAAATGTATGTTATGCTTTCTAATGATACTACCTAAGGGGGAATCATTATAATGTAGAGAGAATTGGTTCTAGCACGGAACCCTGTATAACTTTATAGTGTTTGGACTCTCCATTTACCTGAGGAATATAACAGTAAATAAAAACATGTACTCAATGAATTCACAGACAGAAGCTCTATCATGTCACAGTTGTCATATTTTCAGGTGTGTTCTTCATAGAGCTCTGTTACCCGTGCTCTGGTAACAGGTGCTTTGATTATACGGCCGTGGTATCAGTGCCCGCTAATCCACGCTGAATGGGTTTAATTGCTGGAGTTTAGTTTGGCGGGTCACCAAGACACTTACCTGGCTCAGTTACAGGTGTGCACATTCTCAGGTTTGTTTTTATAGTTTCCACCACAGGGTGCAGCGGTAAGAAATGCCCAAGTGTGTCTGATCCAGGTGTGTGAAATCGGAGTGTTTGATCCAGATGTTCTGTCTGTGTCCTACGGCTTCTCTGTCCAGTATGTCCCATGCATGTTCCAGGTTCACGTCTTCAGCCACACAATAAGACCCCCTCCTCCCTCCTTCCTTCCGTTTCCCACGGAAGCCCCTCCCTGTTAGCCGTTAGCTCGGTAGCCGGACAGCAGCTGGAGAAGCCGGGAAACAGAGCAGAGAATCCAGGAGAACTGGAGGACATGATACCGACCGAGGACGACAGAGGGCCGCGGTGACCGGACAACGAGCCTCCTACGGCATTAACCTAGTTCCTGGTGCGTTAAAGGGGTAGAAAGCGTCAGAGGAGCGCAGGAAAAACTGGGAACCCCCTGCGAGTATCCCGGCGCTCCTCCGCCGTTCCATCGGAGCTTCGTACCCGGAGAAAAGGTTCGTGGAAGCGGTCAGGGGCTCTCTGCGTGTGACTTCTCCGTTAGGCTTCAGTTTTAAAGACTCCTGAACAAAGTTTAACAGCAGCTGTTAACATGTTGACTAGTTAGTTTTTCTGCAATTCCAAAGGAAGCTGCCGTTATCTTTTTAGCACGCTAGCTTCATTTCCCTTTAATTTATACGGGAGCAGCGGCTAGCGTTAGCATAGGTTGAAGTGCCGTAAACCGTTTAAATAACTTTTAAAAAACAGTTTTTAAACATCTTAAACTGTTTTAAAACTATATTTAAACCGTATCATGTGTTTTAAGATTTTGTGACGTGATTAGAAAGTTTGAAGGAAGTCTGAAAAGTTTTGAAGCGTGTTGCAAGGAAGTAGTGAAGATGCTGGAAATATGTTTGGAACGTGTTTTGGAAAGTCTTGGAAAGTTTTGGAGTAAGCTTTGACAGAATGAAGCTGTTGTTTATAGTTTAAATCGGTTTAAAGCCACAGGAGGAAGTGAGTGCTTCACACCTATTGGTTTCATTTCTGTAATCGGACAGTTTGAGTTTTTCTGAACTGGAGGTGAAATCATCCTGTTCTGGTTTCTGAGGGTTTCAAAGGTTTTTAAGTGGGTTGTTGGAGAGTTTTAAATTGGTTATGAGGTTTCAGGCTGTGGCTTTACCAGAGGAAATGTTTCCTGCTCAATTTCTTCAGAGGTTTAGAGGTGACTTTGGGAAATGTTTGTTTCAGATCATCTATTTGTTATGAACCTGTTCATATTTCTCTCCTTCTCCAGAGACGGCCATGCTCTCAGTGCCCGCTAATCCACGCTGTTAAACACAAAGACTGAGATCCAGGATGGGGTTCGGTCGGGATTTGAGGAATTCCCACGAGGGATTATTGAAGCTACAGGACTGGGAGTTAAAGGTCTGATTTAGCCTCAAATACTCACAGAGCTCAACATGTTTCCACCTGCAGTGATCGCTATCAGAGGGGTGTAGTTCACAGTCTGACTTGTGGGGGCACTGTTTAAACACTGTAATTAAAGATGGATACAGTTCCTCTCATGTCCAGCAGGGGCAGCAGTGAGTCAGTCCCCACAGACTTCCATGTTAAAACTCTTCTGCAGAAATAAACATATTTACAGCCTGATGCACAAACGTTTTGGTCTCTGTAGATAATTTCATGGTTTTAAAACACCTGCACAAGCGAGAATGTTTTTATAACACTTGTTTTAAGTTTATATAATTAGGGGTGTGGCTTCTTTGACCGACTGGTGGATAGTGAGCACAGGTGGTTGCTGCTACTGGCTGTCTGATAACTGAATCTCTGGACCACGTTTGTTTTGTTGGAGACTTTTGGAGCATTTTTAATTATGTTATCTGACCATTGATATGGCTGCTGTGAGGTTACCGTACAACAGTCCGTCTGAGAAGGGTGAGCTTCAGTTTTGTGAGTGAAATTCGAAGATTTTGAATTGATATTACACAGTATTAACTAAATCTGCCATCTCGGACAAATATGGTCACTTTTTTAATCAAAAAAATAACATGGCTTCCGTCTATGTTATTCCAAAATGTTAATCCAAAATGCTAACCTTGAGACTCCAAAGAGCAGTGTGTCACAGTGGCTACGTCCATCTTTTATTTACAGTCTGTGCCAAATGCCTGTATTTTGTGTGATGTCATTGTTCTGCCCCTCCTCCTCTCCACTCCTCACTTCCTGTCTGGTTCACACTTTTGCTACCTGCCTTCTAGCTGCTGGAGACAGTGAAGCGCTTCATGACGCTGCGGGTGAAAAGTGATAAAGAGTATGCTGCTCTGCTGCTCAGCATGACGCAGCAGATGGAGAAACAGGAAACTGCCGACTATGTCAGCACCGTGAGTAAGGTGAGTGGCTCAGTTGTCGGTTTAGTGGGAGGGGCAGAGAATGTGACCCGGTCTGAGAGAGTGTGTGTGTGTGTGTGTGTGTGTGTGTGTGTCCCAGTCGTGGTCACAGGTGATTCGTCAGACGGAAGCGTTGGGTCGGATCATGAGAAGTCATGCCGACGATCTGAACTCGGGGCCGCTGCACCGCCTCGCCACGCTCATCCGAGACAAGCAGCAGGTGAAGAAGAGCTACCAGAGTCTTCATCAGCAGCTGGAGAGCCACATCCACAAGGTGTGCAGGGGGAGGGGGATCATACTGAGGCAGTGCCTTAGCTAAAAGTTAATCTCAGTTTCCTATTGGTGCATAATATAAGCATGCGAAGGCTTTTACAGGCATGTTGGACTGAGTGAGGTCACATTAGGACTTCTCTTAGGTTTCATCAGTTTTTAAAATAATTTCAATCAGTTAAAAAGCAGTCATTATGATGTCGTCCACCATTCAAATTTAGAGGCATGTGTTTAAGGTTCATTCATTACTTCTTGGGATTGTTTATTGTTGTTAGGTAACCAGGACTGACCTGGATAAGCTGAAGGTGACGTATCGTCAGTTGAGCCGTGATGCCAGCAACGCCAAAGAGAAATACAGAGAGGCGGTGGCCAAAGGTAAGTTCCTGAAATCCTCTGAGCTCTCCCTTTGTCACAGGGTCTTTCTGACTCCTCCCCCATCGTCTCTCATTTCCAATTAAAGGTCGCGAGGTGGAGCGTGCCCGTGACCGTTACGACAAGGCTATGGGGAAGCTCCACAACCTTCACAACCAGTACGTGCTTGCGGTGTGCAGCGCCCGGACACAGCAGGACGAACACCGTTGCCATGCCGCGCCTGCCCTGTTGGATGCTCTGCAGAGGATGCAGGAAGACATGACACTTGCCCTGTGAGTCACATGACCACTGTTACACCATATCATTCCTGTCTATTACTGCACCAGCAATATTCCAGAGGAGTACTGTGAGCTGCTTTTTTTGTGTGTGTATTGATTCAGTAAAAGTATTCTTGAGGAGTACTGTGAGATCAGCAGTCTTCTCTCTGAGGAGATCGTGAAGGTCCATCAGGAGATTGCTGCGGCAGTTGAGCAGATCGATCCTCTCGCTGAATATCAGCACTTCATTGACGCCTACAGGTGAGATCACACCTGTTGCACGGGACACCTCTTCCTCTGGGTTGCACTGGTAACCACCTGTCTGCCTCTCTTAGATCTCCGGAGACGCCGGAGGCGACTGTGGAGTTTGACACTTCTCTTTTGGACGAGACGGACAACCTGCCAGCCAATGAAATTCTGTGGAACACGCTGACAGCCGAAAGCCTGAGAGCCAAGTGAGCTCTTTCAGAATTTCAGTGTTTGGCGTAACCCACTAAAGTAAAAGCTTGTTGTACCTGTTAGTATCTGATTTTGGTGAGCGCAGAGATCTTTGATTTCTACCTGGGGTCCTGAACACCAATCTGCCTGCTTTGGCCTGTTTGGCTTCAGGGTCGGTGTGATGGGGGACGGTGTAATTGGTGGAGTTATAGCACTCTCTTTGTGTGTATGTGGGTGTGGCTACTAACCCTTGTTTTTATTGTCTGTAGGTTGTCGTCGGCAACAGAGGAGCTGGAGCTGACTCAGCAGAATCTTCAGGGCAGGGAGGCATTGGCTGACGACCTTGACACCAAAATCCAGACGAGTCAGCAGAGCGCGGAGAAGACAAGCGAGTGAGTGCGAGAAAGTGGAATCGGAGCTTTCTCTCGCTCACTCTTGCGCTCTTTCTGACAGTCTGTGTCTCTCGCCCTCAGCTGCGTCCTGCTGCTCAGTCAGAAACTCTCTCTCCTCGAACTTCGGCATGCCGTCCAATCACTGCGGAGCTCAGAGGCAAGCCTTGCCTCCCAGAAAGCCCTGCTTGATGCCAAGATGGCAGATGCTGCCGCTTCCCCTCCCCCGCCACCGCCCCCCCCCGCACTGCCATACGAGGACGATACTCGTTCTGTTGGATCAACTGTAAATGTTCAATTATTTTTTTGTAATGTATTTATTAGAACTGACAGGAAGAGATTCCCTTTCATGAGTGTTTTCCCACAATTAACATCGGAATGTAGAGCTCTAGATTTAGTGCGTGTGTGTGTGTGTGTGTTCAGGACAAAGTGAAAGATCGGGGATCTCGGTTTGACACTCTGCGTCACTCTCTGGCTGGCATGATTCGATCTCCCAAAGCAATGCTGGGCTCCTCTACCTCGGTAAGACTTTCCAACACTGAACTCGTTTATATGTCAACACAATCACTGAACCCACTGTTGATACAGGTCCTATAAGACCAGGTCTCCAATCTGGAAGAGCTTCAGAAAATCTGAGACTGTATATCCCCTTTTCCATTAGTACCTACTCAGGTCAGCTCAACTTGCCTCGACTTGTTTTCCATTACAATGGAGTACCACCTAATGTGCATGGGGTTGTTATAGCAATGTGAGCAAGCATCCCATGATGTAATTGGTATGAACATGAAGTACCTGGTACCGGGTGCTATCATGTAACGGAAAAGCCTGAAAACCGTGGCGAGCCGACCTGAGTAGGTACTAATGGAAAATGGGCTTATGTAGCTGCACTTGTCCTGTTGCCTTTCCCGGACAGCAGAGGTGAAGGAAGCCTCCAGAGGACGGAGGAGTCTTGATTAGCCTGTGGGAGTCCAGATACAGCTGACAGGAAGCGACCAATCAGAGTGACTCTGGCATTAGCTGAAGCAGTAACTGAGGTGTGGAAGGAATTTGTCCAACTTGTTTACCTGTGCTTTGTGAACTCATTCAGCTACATCCCTATGGGGATGTCTTGTAGAGGGTGCTTTGTAAGTAAGGGCCTTCTAACTTGTAGTTGTGGGCATTCAGCCCTGTACGGCCTCAATGAGGGCGTGGTGGTACACTCCACTGGGGCTGCCCTTTGTTACTGATGCTGTTCATACCTTTTATGGATAGAGAAAGGGGAGCGCTCAGGGATTTCAAGGACTTTGCTTTGGCCACCACCTCTTTGTATTTCTCTTTGGCGTTGCTGGCGTCACAGCTCAACTGACGATGCGGTACCTTCAGCTTCTCCAAACAATGGGAATGAGCAACTCCCAAGTGGGAGACAATGTTCTCCCTCTGGGTTTTGGAGGGTTAGGGTCCTGGGTGGTGGAGTTTGGGTATCTCAGGGAGAGCGAGTGGAACAGTGACTGATGGAGCGGTGATTGCAGGGATGTGGATGCTGTGCTGATCCTTGCTCAGGTGTTTAATCTCCAACTGGGAGGAAATCCAGGATACCTGAGAGATCGTTAGTCTCAGTTTCCCCCAAGGAGAGCTGGAGGAGGTGGGGGGAGGTCTGAATCAGAGGTGTAAGGTGTACGATCAGTTTATAGTGGAGACTTTTCTTCTTCTGTCTATCTGCAGCAGTTCTTTGATGTGATCCCCACATCGGAGCGCCCTCTAGCGGAGCAAGAGTGGTACCATGGCGCCATCCCCCGCATTGAGGCCCAGGAGTTACTACGGCAACAGGGAGACTTCCTAGTCAGGGAGAGCCATGGCAAACCGGGCGAGTACGTCCTGTCTGTGTTTTCTGACGACCAGAGACGCCACTTCATCATCCAATATGCTGATGTACGTGCGCGTGTAGACACACACACACACACACGCACACTTCATCATCCAATATGCCAACATATGTACGCACACACTAACCCCTAGTGTGTGTTTCTCTCATAAGCTCTCTTAAGCTAATGTCTCTCACCCTCTCTCGTAGAATCAGTACCGTTTTGAGGGGACGGGCTTCACCACCATCCCTCAGCTCATTGAGCATCACTTCACCACTAAGCAAGTCATTACCAAGAAATCTGGAGTCGTGCTGCAAAACCCTGTTGTAAAGGTAGCCCTCCTACACCCACATACAGGTGTACATGCAGGTTAGTTATTGTGATGGTGTTTGGTGCTCACTGACTCGTTTTTCTCTACAGGACAAGAAGTGGATCCTGAATCATGAGGACGTGGTGCTAGGGGACCTGCTGGGAAAGGTGAGTCATCTACCTGTCCTTACACTCCGCCTTCACTCACCACCTCCATTTCCCATGGTTCTTGCTGTCTTTCAACAGGGTAACTTTGGTGAGGTGTACAAAGGGACTTTGCAGCGAGACAAAACACCGGTTGCCGTGAAAACGTGTAAAGAGGATTTACCTCCAGAGTTGAAGATCCGCTTTCTGTCTGAGGCCAGGTAATCCCTTCATACAAACACCATCAACAAATCAACCTGTAGCAAATCAATAAAACTGTTAATATACCACATATTGGGAAACAAGCCAAATGTTTGTCTGTTTACTTCCTGTCAAACTTGGATCATTATGTCAGCATCTAATTGGGTGATGTCAGACCTCTTTTTCTCCAGTTTTCCTTTTCCTGTTGGAATGTTGGCAGTCCCAGATCAGTAATCTTTCCGTAGTCCCGAGTCTTCTCCAATCTCAACAGGTCTAGAGTTTTCCACCTTTAGGTCCTTTAACATTACAAACAGAAAACCCTGAAGTTCTACACCCTCTGAGTCCGAGCTGAATGTTGAGGACACGGTTCTGACTTTGGAGGCCAAACCTAAACCCCGAACCCCACCAACCTGCACTCGGCCATCTCATTATCCATTGTGGCAGAAGAGAAAGGAGGATTATAAACCAAGTTCAGCCCATCTATCAGCCTCAGGAACAGAATGATGTGAGTTTTAAAACCCGGAAAAAGGCTTTAGACTCATCACGTCAAGGTCGACCTGCATTGCTTCTGGCAGATCCTCCTGGATTCGGTCATTAACGTCGTCTCAAACTCCTGTAGATGGGACGGTTGGAGAAAAGCGAAACTGCATTGCACCTCTTCTCCATAAGGGAGGCTGACCAAAGTTGATACCTGATGACAGCTTTGGTCCTTGTGTTAAAGGAAGGATCTATAATGCAGTTCTGCCACTCCACTAGTTCACTCTTAGACCTCCACATGATACTAAAGACGTAGATCAGAAAGGAGTTCCGCCCAGCGTTCCCATTTTACCCCTCATTCTCTGTTTAAGTTTGCCAGGACTCTTTTGAGGCTTCACCGCCTTCTGATCCTCCTCACCTGAGCGTTCGGCTCGTCTTCAGCCAAGCGTCTTACACGTGGCCTTATATCAGCTGATACAATGCAATCAGTGACCTTTGGCCTCGGTGGAGTGAGGCATTTATGACCCTCCATACCTCCAACAGCACTTATTGTAGAGCAGGCTGATGACCCTGTGACACCTACAGGTTTCTCTGGATCCCACCCAATGACTTGGAGAGGGTCGGGCACTCTGACCTGTGACATGACCACAGTCAGTGACCCCAAGTCTCACAGAGACTAAGCACTCACTGCCTGAGGAAATCTCTGAACCAGAGCCACTGTGAGTATCCCATACCTGCCCAGAGTCCCGCCTCCTCTAAGAGTATGTTCCAGAAAGAGGAGCGTGGGATAGTTACCTCTAACCAGAGAAAAGAGGTGACGATCAAATTCAGAAATTAATTAAACAGAGTGAGAAATATAAAAAAACAGCCTCTCTGATTGGCTGATGGCTCACTCTGCT
Source organism: Pelvicachromis taeniatus (assembly GCA_015108175.1). Taxonomy (NCBI): domain Eukaryota; kingdom Metazoa; phylum Chordata; class Actinopteri; order Cichliformes; family Cichlidae; genus Pelvicachromis; species Pelvicachromis taeniatus. The sequence goes on along the minus strand of VURO01004991.1, from coordinate 14,472 downwards.
CCTCTCTGATTGGCTGCAGGATCCTGAAGCAGTATGACCACCCGAACATTGTGAAGCTGATTGGCGTTTGTACCCAGCGACAGCCAATCTACATTGTCATGGAGCTCGTTCCTGGTGGGTGGAGCTTAAGTTGAGTGAACTTGAACTCTTATTGGTTGGTTTCTAACAGGTGTGTCTTGTGAGTCCAGGTGGAGACTTTCTGTCATTCCTGAGAAAGAAGAAAGATGAGCTGAAGACCAAACAGCTGCTTCGTTTTGCAGTTGATGCTGCGGCCGGGATGGCGTACCTGGAGAATAAAAACTGCATCCACAGGTAACCATGGTTACTGCGGGGTAATAAAACCTGTCACAACTTTGATGGCAAGAACAATTCTCTGCAAACTCGGAGTGAGTTCAAAATGTGAGTGTTTTCTGGGTTTAAACATCACGTGTGTGTCTCAGGGACCTGGCGGCAAGGAACTGTCTTGTTGGGGATAACAGCGTGCTGAAGATCAGTGACTTCGGGATGAGTCGTCAGGAGGACGATGGCATTTATTCTTCTTCTGGACTCAAACAGATCCCCATAAAATGGACTGCACCTGAGGCGCTCAACTACGGTAACACACACACACCTGTACCTGAGATGTCAGTTGATTTTTAAAGAAGCTGTGTGACAGTAGCTAATAAAAACAAAGCACAGATTGGCTGCTGACTGCGTCCTACGTTTTGATTGGCCGCTGTAGGTCGTTACAGCTCGGAGAGCGATGTGTGGAGTTATGGCATCCTCCTGTGGGAGACGTTCAGTCTGGGGGTATGTCCTTATCCGGGGATGACCAATCAGCAGGCTCGAGAGCAGGTGGAGAAAGGTAATTGCTCAGATAATCAATCAGCTGCATCACACAATCAATGATGTCATTGTGCAGTGACCATGTGTTCCTGGTTACTAGGTTACAGAATGACATGCCCTCAACGTTGCCCTGACGACGTATACAAAGTGATGCAGCGCTGCTGGCAGTACAACCCCGAGGACCGGCCCAAGTTCTCCGAGCTGCAGCGTGACCTTGCTGCTATCAAGAAGAAGTGATGAGGTTATCACAGACACGGTGGCTGGTGTGGCCTGTCTGAGGACGCTCCATTAAAGCGACAGACTCCGAGATCAAAACACGCAACACTGCATTACGGGAAGGACGTCAGCCTTGAGTCAAGAAACTGAATCAGTAATTGATCGATTGAGCTACACTAAATGGTAAACAAACAGAGTAAACAAACACTGAATCAATAACAACACTACAAACAAACAGAAGCTGCTAAAATGTTTGTGCAAGGTTTTTTTTTTTTTTTTTTTTTTTTAAAATAAAGTTTTTTTTTTTTTTTTTTAAATAATATTTTTTTTTTTTTTTTGGGTTTTTTTCCCCA
>VURO01004991.1:2350-13058 GCA_015108175.1 Pelvicachromis taeniatus | reverse complement strand
CAAATATTTTTATTTTTTAGTTGAAACTATGTGAAACCCCCTTCTGTTACAACGGCAACACATCTTTCCCTTTGACCATCAGCTCTTAACACTAAAACTGTTTTATTTAATTTATTTTTTTATTTCTGCCATTAATCTGAAGAAGCTTTTAGTTTGAAAATCTGAGAGCTCAAAAGACAGAAATGGCGTGCGCTTCAGAGCAGTATCCTGATGTCTCAGGAAACACAACTGAGCCCACATGTAACTGAAATCAGTTTAAACTTTACTGAAAACACTAACGTGAACAAAACAAAAATGTTTCTTTTTTGACGGGGTGGAGTTTCTCTGCACATCACTGCTGATTGGTTAATATCTCACAATGCATGGTGTCATCACACAGACCACGCCCACAAGCTCTCTTTCTTCCCGGAACGTTTTTTTTACCAAACAGTTTGGAATTTTATCACCAGCACTTTGTATATTTTCTGGTTGCCACGGTAACTTCCTGTGTTCAGACTAAAAGAACTGTGAGTAGTGTTTGGTAAGCATCACTTCTTGGACGTCAGAGCTGAGAACTCCACCTACTGACTGTTACTGTAAATACAAGTTTTCTGAGTTTCAACACTAATCGTCTTTATAAAATATTTGTACCTTTATTATGAAAATAAACTGTATGAACGCCACGCCTGTGTTTGATCAAAATGCTGCAACAGCACAAACACAGTCCAGAGGTGTAGCTCAGCATTTACAGCTACACTGCTGTGTTGCTATCCACCTGCCAGCCATAGAGGTCTTTGCAGACTTTAAGCAGGTGAGTTATGAAGGATTAAATCTGCTATAAAGATCTGAGCTGTAGTAATGGGTAGATGAGACCCGATAGACTGTGTTAATACTGTGGTGATTCAAGATTCAAAGTGTTTATTGTCATATGTACAGAAGAAATAGCATTTCTCTGTGCAATGAAACTCTTCCTTTGCTGTCCATACACAAATACCAAGTTAGGTAAGGGTTTAAGAACAAGATAAATAAGGAGATAAATATGTGATATGCAGATGTCAATGTAGATCGATGTACAAGGCGCTTAATGTGCAAAAGTGACCTGATGTGCAAAATCGCAGTTGAGGTAGGTCAGCTGTTCAGGAGTCTGATAGCAGTGGGGAAGAAGTAGTTGTTGAGTTGGGATGTTCTAGATTTCACATTTCTGAACCTACGTCTTGAGGACAGAAGTGTGAACAGTCTGTGTGGGGTCTTTGAGGATATATTGACCATATTTGGTTTGATTTCAGACTGGAGAAAATTTTCTTTTAGAAAACACAACACCAATACAGGTGTTGTGTTTTCTAACACAACACCTGTATTGGTCACATGGTCATTCTTACACTGATCCATGCACCAATGCTTTGGTATTGTTTGACGCATCATTACTGCTCCCTGAACACATCCAGGGTTTTTCCTGTTATCCACACTCAAGACTGATGATCAGGATAAATGATCACACGAAGCTGGTTATTAACTAAGTTAACTCAGGGTTTACCCTGCTTGTTAACATGAATGTGGTGGGGCTGGCAGCATCTGACCAATCACAAAGAAGCCTTTCACAGATCATATGGCTTTTCTTCCACAGATGGAGATGTTATCAAATGGTGATTAAAAATCTCAAAGGACAAAAAACTGTAAAATGCAATGTCTCTTAAGAGGATGAGATAAATGCAGCTGCAGATTCTTCAGTTAATCTGGTGATTTAGTACACAGCGGTAAAATAATTTGAATTCCAGTTGATAGTTTTATCAACTGGAAATAATAAACACCAACAGGTAGTCTCTGGCCAATCTCAGTCATGGATAAAAATACTTTTCAAAGATAAAATGTAAAAATAAAAAACAATATGAAGAATACAGACTGAATGCAACACAGCTGTGTCTGTGTGTGAAAGAGAGGAAAAGCTTGATATGAATATGTGACAGCTGTCGGACTGAAAGAGGTGTCGTGCTAATTAAATTCAGCCTGACTGAAGCGGGAAAGCCGAGGAACTGCATCTTTGGACCTCTGACTGATCAGGTCACATAATGCTGGAGGGAGTTCTGATTCACTTTATGTTTGCTTATGTAAAAAAATGTTACTCCAAACATTTTTGTGCTCAAACTTTATTCATCGTTAAAACTGTAAACTTCCAAATAAGGTCGGCAGGGTCGCCGGTTTGGGGTGGGGCTTGTAGCCGATTCGCTCATTGATAAGCTCTGCCCTCGATACGGCTGTGGAGGATGATGCTGAGGCAGAGGCTCCACCCCCAATGACGTCAACGCCAATTACAGAGCCCCCACCCACTCCACCTCCCGACTCCGCCTCCTCTCGCTGACGTTTTCTGGCCTAAAGAAAAAAGAACACCTGATTATGTCCTGACTGCAGTTTACTTCCTTTAAAGTGTCAGCTGTTACTGATTGTCATTCAGTCTCATTAACTGTTATTGATTGATTGATTGGTACAAAAGTGAGTAGACCTCAAGCTCCTTCTTGACACTCTCGAACTCCTCAGTGTCGTCGATTTTCAGCTCCAGACGAGTCGGTTTCCTCCTCAACATTTTCAGTTTGTATCCGTGCTGAAAGCAGATGATCAATACATCGACTGAGTGATCAAATTACAACAGAGTATCGGTTTGTTTTTTGACATGCTAACTGATGAAAATGATTCACCTCCAAGCTCAATGTTCTATAAATCTGCTGAATATGACTTACTGCGCACATTTCCTGACCCTTTTCAAAATAAAACATCACACACGACTATTGAAGTCAGTGTAGCCAATCAGAACACTTCCTGTTTCCAGACATTTTACTGCCTCTGAGGTTGATGATGGCACGAAAAAAATTAAGCAGTTGTGCTTTAACAGTGAATATCATGAGGCTGTCACGTCTGGCCGTAATTTCAAAATAAAACCTTAGAAAACCACAACTCCTGTTGTCATGACGATGCCTACATTGAGTAGGATGACTTCAAAAGTTCTCGGAGGAAGGAGAAGAGAAGTCATTTCTGGTCATACAGAGATGCTTTAATTTATTCTGAAATCTGATCAATAATAGCAATCAGTTTCAGTTATCGTTTCCATCAGATCAATAATTAGGATTGATTAGATCTAAAAAAAAAAAAAAAATGTTTCCTGATATTTGTGATCAGAATCACTGATCACACTGTTTGATCCTAATGGTGAATGTAGTGATATATGGCCATACCAGGAGTCCAGGCAACTTATCGCCACGGCAACACTGACTACTGAAGTCTCATCCTGATTGGTGACGTCAGGGTAACGGAGAGATACCCATTGTATGGGCTTCAGGGCGGAGATCAGGGTGTCCAGTTGCTTCTAAAGCAATAGAAACTAAACCACACCTGCCGTTCAGAAAGGAACCTGCAGCATGATCTGCTCCCAGATATGGGAGCTGAAGAAAACACCAGAGGGGAACCAGCAGCCTGAGAAACTAAAAAAAACCCCCCATAATAACACGAAGTGACTTGTGATAACACCCAAGTCACTTCGTGATTCAATAATCAATCGGATCAATATCTGCTCCGACTCACTAGCTCGCTTGTTTTTCTAGAGGATGATCTGGCGGTTATAAAGACACCTTTAAAGGTCTTATCTGATTGGCTACTGAAATACCTTAGCTATAACAGTCTCACCTCTGACCCCTGACCTTGCCGCTCCTAAAGTCGCCACTCATGCGCACTGTACGCACACGGAGGGTTTCACAGAAGCTAAGCTAAAGTAAGCTAAGCTGCGCTAAAGAGACGTCGCAGTGACGTTACAGTGACCGGTAACGGACAGTCCGGACAGTCCTCGCAGATACCCTTAGTGTGAACAGGTGCGCAGGTACCTGGCAGAGGAGTTGTATCGCTTTTTCCCGCCGTTTCGCCCTCTGTTTATTTTCTGCGGCTGGTGCGCCCAACGGAAGTGCATCCTCTGACCCGGAGGCACTTCAGGGAAGAACTTCCGGCTCACGGGGCTCTGCGTCGGCGCATCGTTCGTTTTCTCTGGTAAGTTTGTCTTATTCAACGGTTTAACTGCATTCTGAGCCGCTGCATTCAACTGCACAGGTGAGGTAGACGTTACAGCGCGGATCAGCCGCACTCTGCTCTACCTCTTCCACCGTGCTTCAGCACGTTACCGCTACTCAGCCCTCGAAGTAGCTCCGGGGTCGCGCCGTTCGCTGACTTCGGTGAACGCACAGTATGATTTTCAGAGTTCAGCTGTGAGTTTAACAGCTGCTGTTATAAACTATAAATATATAAGCAGCTTATGGATGAAATGGAAAGGTTATGATGAAGATTTTCATGCTCTGTTCCACTTTGGTTTGTCCAGTTTTCATGAACGGTCAGACGGTGTGTCGCTATGAATTATGGGACTCCTCCCCTTTCATAACAATGGCGGCCGCTGCTTTTTCTCTCAGCTGCAAACTTGTTTCTAAGACTAAATTAAATCTAAAAACTGAATTTAACTGTACAGACTTGGCCTGAGGTCAGCGGGTACAGCGCTGGTGTTTTAAGCCCCTTTTACATTACTACTCGCCACGGTTTCCAGGGTTTTCCATCAGGTCATACCTAGTACCAGGTACTTTTTTTCATTACCTGCTTGTCTGGGGTTCCAAGCAGGTACTTAAATGTGATGTCGTCAGACTGCATGTCACTGACTGGCTGGTCAGTGGCGTCATGAGAACGTCTTGTTCACGAAAATCAAAACCACAATTTTTTAAACCTGTCAACGAAAGGAAATGGCTACAAAAAGCAATGCCGTGTTCCCTGAGTCTAACGAAACGCCACAGACCGAGCAGCAGGTATATCGGTGCCTCCACGTCCAACTTTGTTGTAGCGTTCGTGTTGCATATTAATCACGTCAGAGGACACTCAGTAGCGTTGCTATGATGACGATCACACAGATCAGGTGGTACTCGATTGTCATGAGAAACCAGTCGATTCCGAGTAGGTACTAATGGAAAGGGGGCTTTGGGCTCAGATATTGATGCTTAGAGAAGAATAAAACTGTGTATTTAGTACTGATGATCAGGGAAACACACCCTGCAACTCTCCCTGCAGAGGTCTGAGGAATCATCCAGGAATGGTGATTGGTCAGTAGGTGTGATTTCGTACCTGTTGATCTCTAACCTGGGGTAAATCCCATCAGTTACCACAGTGATTTACATGCGGAGGAATTTTCCAAATTTCATAGTACAGAAACCCAGCATAACCTGAAGTTACCTGGATGAGAGGAAATCCATGCCTCAGGTGCAACACCTGACCCACACATGCAGGTCCGTGAGGTGGAGCTCTGAGGTGAGATTAACATGTCAGCAAATGTGTTAAGGTCATTTCACCATTGTAACAGATGCTGATCAGCTTGTGACCTGCTGGGTGAAGCTCAGCAGGTAATTCAAAATAAAGTTGTTCATGTTTAGTATGTATCTGCTGCAGTGCTTAGCTCAGAAGAAAAAGAGCAGTTTTTCTTTTTGTCATTGTGGCTGGGCGTGGTCGGCAGTGCTGCTGCAGGGTAGGTGAACACATCTGCAGGGCATCCACAGTCACGCCTCGCCGGTTTAAAAGACTGAACTGGGTCCTGTCATGTTGTTATTGGTTGGTTGATGTGTGTGGCTGGCAGCTCCAGCTGATGGAGCATCTTTGTAACAGCAGTCGTGTGTAAAAGTGTGTGGGGACAAAACGATGCTGAAAAGCATAAGCCTGTGGTCGGGTCAGTCTCTAATGCCACAGTCATTAAAAATGTTGCCTTTATCTTCTTCATGTGTTTTTGTTGTTTCTCCAGAAAAAGGAAGTCAATATGTCAGATGAGGAGGATGTGGCTCCGGCTGTGAAGAAGAGCCGAGTTTTCTATGGAAGCCTGGAGGAGAAAGAGCGGGAGCGTCTGAGCGCCAATGTGGCAAACAGCACAGTAAGAGGAAGTGATGCAGTTAGGGCGGGAATTGAGGCGGGAAACATCAACATCTCATCAGGTTAGCTGTTTGTTCACCATTTCTCTGATAACATGTCTCTTAATAAACATCAGAAATTAGAAAAAGCTCCACCCTGTGCTGGCCGCAGTGCCGACAGTCAAGGCTCTGATCGATCATGTGATCAATAATATCTGCTCAATCAGATCTGTGATTAATTGACAGCAGGAAGTTGGCTGACTCTGTTTCACATGATGCCCTGCAGGAGAGACTCTGGAGATTGAGGAGCGGGTCAATGAGCGTCAGCAAGAAGCGCTTGCTGAGTTTGAACGACGGCGACGAGCCCGACAGATCACCGTGTCCACCGATGACGCTGAGGTGAAAGCTGGCCTCCGTGCGCTTGGGGAGCCAATCACGCTGTTTGGAGAGGGACCAGCTGACCGCCGCGAAAGGCAAAATAACTTCTGTAACCTTCTCTAGAACACTCTGAGCAGCCATCTTGGAAACATTTTAGGGAAGTAATTTAAAAAAAACCCTGTCAAACTTTATCAGTGTGACAGGAAGGAAGCAGGAGGCACACAGGAAGTAAAAGTGTGTGTGTGTGTGTGTGTGTGTGTGCAGGCTGCGCAGCGTGCTGTCTGTGGTCGGCCCAGATGCTCTGAAGAAATCCAGGAAGGACGAAGAGCGAGCGAAGAGGTCGCAGGAGGAGGTCAGCTCACCTGGAGTGTGGGTGGAGCTTCAGAACACCTGATTGCATGATCTAAACATTTTCTCTCTGATCAATCACAGTGCCAGCAGACGTGGTACCACGAAGGCTCCGCCTCCCTAAAGGATGCTCGGCTCTGGTTGGCCAGATATTCTCTGCCCCGGTGAGTCATCATCAAAACGTGAAAGGAGGAGGAGTACCACTCACCGTGCTGCTTCTTTCAGACTCCTCTCACAGTAACTAGGCAGGGTGTCACACTGAGTTTTCATATTACAGAAAGGCAAAAGAGCTAAAAAATTAGTAGAGTCCATCTGCTGATATCTCCTCCTTTGTAGCCTGGTCATACTCGACAATGTGATTTTTGGCTGTTTCCACTTTCAGCAGGAAAAGTGCTCTGACATTTTTTTAAATTATATTTTAACTTCCTTGTTATCCCAAAAAGTTTATTCCCTTCATCTGGATGTAGCGCTTGCAGTGGGAGACTGCAAGTCTCATCCAAGTGACTTCTTCAGTCTCAGCTGACTGCAGGTTTCCCCAACATTATAAACACTACATTGCACAATGACTGAAACTAGAACCATTGAATGAACAATGTGAGGTCAGTTCCTTGATCATTAATATGCAAATTGTCATGATCATTGATCAACAACCACTGATCAAAGACTTTTGATCAATGATCAATGCCCATGACTGCAATTCACAGAGAGTTGGAGAATGGCTGCAATCACAGCACTGTGTGATGGTAAAAGTTGTACCCTTAGGCCCCCTCCTCGATTCAGAGATGGTCTTTCCCTTTTCACATAAATGACCTCCTTGACTCCGCCCACAAACCAGCGTTCCTCCCTGTCCAGGATGTGTACATCCTCATCATTGAAAGAGTGTCCACTGGCCTGTAGATGTGAATAGACTGTGGAGTCCTGGCCTGATGAGGTAGCTCTTCTGTGTTGTACCATCTGATCTGCCAGAGGTAGTTTGGTTTCCGCGATGTATAAATCATTGGGTAATCTGCTACTTTTCATATTCTCCCTGGTGAATTTGATGTGCTGGTCCACTGAGTTAATGTGATCAGTGAATTGTGGTACATCCTGAGATTTGATTTTCATCCAGGTGTCATCCACATACCTGAACCAATGACTTGGTGGTGTTCCAGGGTAGGATAACAAAGCCCTCTTTTCCACTTCTTCCATGTACAAGTTGGCTACAATGGGTGAAACTGGGGAACCCATGGCACAACCATATTTCTGCCTGTAGTACTGACCCATGTATGTGAAATGGGTGGAATTAAGACACATCCAGTTCTAGTTTTGTATCTTTGGTAAACTATACAGACTTTGTGTAGATTCCCCTGAGTAAAGCCTGTGGTATGACATTTGGTCAATAACATTCTCTTCTTCTAACTGCTTCAGATAATCTATCACCCTCTTCCTGTAACCACTTCCTGGGTCTCCTTTCAGGGGCTCATAAGTATTTTTGTCACTGAGCAGTGACAAAATTTTCTCATCATATTCTTTCTGGTTTAGCAAAACTGTGCACCTACCCTTGTCTGCTGGAAGGATGATAATGTTGTTGTCATCACTAAGTTATGCGAGTGCCTTCCTCTCCTCCATGCTGTCAGATGCTGGGGACTTTGCATTGCTGAGACAGGCTGAAACTTTCGTGCAATTGCAATGTTGTTGTTTTGAATCACTGTTTCTGTTGCTGTGATCAGTTCCACTAGTGGGATTTGTCTTGGTGTCACAGCAAAGTTCAACCCTTTTGCAAAGATGTTTTTCTCTGCTTGGGCGAGTTGTCTGTCAGACAAATTTTTCACCCACATGTCCCCATCCTCTGTATTCTGGCATTCTTCTCTCTTCTCACTGCTGAGCACTCTCTCCGTAATTTGCTGTGGTTTCTGACACAGAACTAAACTTCCTTTGTTGCCTGGTCTTAAACCTTTCATGCTGTGCTAGACCATCTTACAATGCTGTGGTTGTAAGATGGTGGTTATAAATGGTATTCTTGGCCATTGATCAATGGTCTTTGATCAGTGGTTGCTGCTCATTGGTCATGACAATTTGCATATTAATGATCAAGAAACTGACCTCCCAGCCCATTGTTTCTTCAGTGGTGCTAGTTTCAGTCATTATGCAAATGTTCTGTTTATAAGGTTGGGGAAAGCTGTAGTCACCTGAGACTGAAGAAACCACTTGGATCAGTGATGAGATGTTTCTCCCACTGAAAACGCTACGTACAGATGAACAGAATATATTTTTTGGGATTTGCTTACCTGGATGATTGAGCATGCATCAAGACAACTTCCTTTTTACTAACTCATCCTCATAGGTGGGCACGCGGCTCTCGCTGTCATACCTGGCTGGGCTCCCGTAGTTTTAAACACATAGTGTTGCTATGGCAATAATATCCCTGTTACAGGAATTCATACCATATTATTGTGGACGATAACAGCTGATGACACAGTCTTTACTTGTACAGCAACGCGTTTGGCTCTTCAGACTTTCCATACATACAATCACACGGTGCCCGCTTAAAGTATTTGAGACTTTGTGAACTAGCTTCCAGGATCCGTCAAGAAGAAATAATAAAAATATCATCTCAGTTGGTTGATTCTCATTGGCTATAGCTCCTTATCTCTGTGATTGGTCCATCAGAGCAATGAGGCGCCTGGAGGCTGCACGTGTTCAGAAAGAAGTTCCCGAGGCAACCAAAACAATCCGACAACAAGAGCTGCATAAGAGCCTGAGGGTGAGTCAATTTTATTAACCGCACATAGCAGCATGCCAAAAACACGACATGGTGAGTGTCACAGCGCTCACCATGCTCATGCTCACTGAGCATGAGCAGCACTAACCGCCCTTTCTTCCGCTGCTTCAGAATCTGAACAACTTCTGCAGTCAGATTGGGGACGATCGACCAATCAGCTTCTGCCACTTCAGCCCCGACTCCAAAATACTGGCTACGGCCTCCTGGTAACAAGCACTGCTCACTGCTAGAATAAAATGCATACAGTTAGCATTAGCAAGAGTGAATGTTAGCTTATTTAACTGCTGCTATTGAAGGTAATGCTAATGTTCTAACACCTCCAGGAGCGGTCTGTGTAAGCTGTGGTCCGTCCCTGACTGCAACCTGATTCGGACACTCAGAGGTGGGCGGTGCTTAATGTTTATTATTGATGTTGTTGGTTACAGTGGAATCTATATGTTGGTTAGTTAGACTTGATTAGTTATTAGTTAGATAAGTTAGAGGTTTCCGATTTATTACCACAGAAATGTCAGACACCCATTCTATGATCAGTAAATATAATAATATTTTTATGGGCTTATAATTGATCACAAAAATAGGTGGTGTGTTGTCTTGTGTAGCTATTGTGTAGTGTGGTCGATTGTTTTGTTTTGCATGTCAAAACAATGAGGCGACTGCAGAATGTCACACTCCTGCCAAAAAGCAACCAAAGGCAGATTGCAATGTAAACGCTGTCTCCAGGTGGAAAACAGGAGTGATGCATCTCCTGATGTCAGGCCTGCAGGTATCAGGCTTATGATGTGTTCCTCTATCCTATAGTGGACAGAAACAATTTTTTGGAGTGGCACAAATTATTTGTGCCATCTTATTTGATGCAGAACCCCCAATTGTTTGGATTTTATTTTTTTTGTTTGATTTTATATCAGTTGTGTTAATACAGTATGTCAAAATGAAGAAATAACTGTAAAGTCAAACATGTTAGGTTGTGCTGAAAAGAATAATACCAAAATAGTAAAGGTAAACAGTTTGTTAAATCAAAAGTAGTCAGAAACGGCCAATTATACCCTGGACCCCAGAGGGTTAAATAATAACAGATCAATACTTTGATCACCTGTGAATCATTTGTCTGTGGCTCTGCCCTTTTCTGTCCTGCTCTTTGATTGGCTGAAGGTCACAACACCAATGTGGGCGCCATCGTCTTCCGCCCCCAGGCCGGAGTTTCTCTTAACCAATCAGATGTCAGCTTGGCCTCGTGTGCCGCTGACGGCACAGTGAAGCTGTGGAACCTGGAAAGGTGAGGGCAAGGGGCAGGTGACGGGGGGGGGGGGGGGGGGGGTTTAAGGGGGATGAAGATTTT
>VURO01004987.1:8411-37164 GCA_015108175.1 Pelvicachromis taeniatus | reverse complement strand
GGGCAATTTAGATTTTCCAATTAACCTATCCCCATAAACTGCATGTCTTTGGACTGTGGGAGGAAGCCGGAGTACCCGGGGAGAACCCACACAAACACGGGGAGAACATGCAAACTCCACACAGAAAGACCCCGGCCTGATGGTGGAATCGAACTATTGAATTTATAAATCATTACTCCTAATATTGTGTCAGTTATAAAAATGGATTAGTCTTGCTTAATAAGTTCACGTGCATATATACAACATGAAAAATAAGTGATACCTGCTGAATCTGTATGTTTGCTAACGCACAAAGAAATGAACAGTCTCTGATACTTATGGTAGTTTCATTTTAATACCTTACTGCTTTCTTTGCCCACAACAGTTTCTCCATCAAGTATTTAGTCACAGTTTGCTTAGGGATCAAATACTTACCTCACTCAATGACATACAAAGTACAAACAATAACTTTTATGTAATGTGGGATTTTTTGGGTGATTTTGTGTCTCTCTCCACATGTGTGTGAATCTTAAAATCAGAAAACATGCAGTAATTCAGAACATACAAGATAAAAACAGAACTAGCTAAACATTAGCAGAGTAGTGAAATATATGTCCAACCAAAGTCTAAGTTTGTAGGAGGGATTAAGACCGACAGTGAAATACTGAGTAGCTGAAGTCACATTACTTTAACTGAAAGCTGAACCTTCTTCATTCACAATAAGCATGAATAAAGTCATAAACAAAGCACCAGGACAGATTTCCGAGCTTCACAAACATGGATATTGTGGCATAAACACTGCAAAGTATCCATCATATTAAACTGACTCTTCAGTATTTTTCTGCATTATCAGGTGAGTCTTTCTGACAAGGGACATAATATGCATACTTTGTGATTATTCCACTTGTTTGTGAGGCTGTATTTTACAATATTATGCTTTAGTCTATCTGACGCCGTCAGGTTGCACCTCAACTCATAATTAATGTTATTCTTTCTGACAGCACAGTCCACGACTCAAGCGTTTCCTACTCCGTTGATCACTGGACTTCTTTCTGCAGTTTTACTGATTATTCTTGTTCTGCTGCTGTGTTACATCAAACTGTCAAAAGGTGAGAATGTTTCCTTCTGATACAACATTGAATATGATCCCATTATTATCTGATTATTCAGAATCACAGATGTATCTTGAACACTGCATGTACTGTCACAGCACCGGAACAGTTAAAAAGAAAAACATATACTTATCTTTTTTTCTTTTTTTTTTACAGATGAATCTTTTATCAGGTTTGTTCAAATCTCATATTTCACATTGTTAAGATACTAGAATTACAACCTTGTGTTTCTTATTAAATCTAATGTTTCACTACATTATGCTTCACCAGGAGTCAGAGCGCTGCTGTGAAACAAGTGATGAACAAGGATGAAGCTTTTCTCCAAGGTGAGCCTTATCCATGACATGTTTGTTACTTTATTTATTCATTTATTTAGTGACAAATTTTGAACTTTCACTCTGACATTTGATTAATTGTCAGAGTGATCTAACACTGACTTGTTTTTGTAGGTGATGCTTGTATCTATGAATCAATCAGAGACTACACAGAAACAAGTAAAGTATATATACACTGAACAAAAATATAAATGCAACACTTTTTTTTTTGCTCCCATTTTTCATGAACTCAAAGATCTGAAATTATTTCTACATACACAAAAGACCCATGACTCTCAAATATTGTCCACAAATCTGTCTACATGTCTACATACATGTTATGTGTGTTATGTGGACCTGACTGCAGTTCGTCGTTGTAACCGACTTGAGTGGGCAAACAATCACATGCGATGGCGTTTGGCACGTTGGAGAGGCGTTCTGTTCACAGATGAGTCGTGTGGCGTCATGAGGCGTATGTTATGGACAACGAACACCGGTGCATTTCATTGATGGCATTCTGAATGCACAGAGGTACCGTGACGAGATCCTGAGGCCCATTGTTGTGCCATTCATCCACGACCATCACCTCATGTTGCAGCATGATAACGCACGGCCCCATATTGCACGGATCTGTACACAATTCCTGGAAGCTGAAAACATCCCAGTTCTTGCATGGCCAGCATACTCACCAGACATGTCACCCATTGAGCATGTTTGGGATGCTCTGGACCGCCGTATATGACAGCATGTTCCAGTTCCTGCCACTATTCAGCAACTTTGCACAGCTATTGAAGAGGAGTGGACCAACATTCAACTCTATGCGACAGAGATCTGTTGCCCTGCGTGAGGCAAATGGTGGCCACACCAGATACTGACTAGTTTTCTAGTTGGCATTATTAGCTGTAAGTTAGTTGCCGAAAAAAGTTACGTCAAATGGCCTAGAAATTAATTACATAAAGATTTTAACATTAAAAGGTTTAACATTTACATTTTGTAAAGTTATATATTAAATACAATGTGTGATTTTTATAAAGTATTTTCAAATGACTGTTTTCAGTAGTCTGCTCACACAAAAAACACAATTTTTATTTCCTATAGATACTTTGGCAGGAAACAAAGTAAACTAAGCCCTTCTAGTATGATTTACAGTTTATAAGGGAAGTGCCAAATCCCTGTGCAATATCATATGAGTGTTGAATGGTTCATAACTGTATCAAAAAGTCAGTGCACCTTTAATTACTTGGATTATTTTAAAAGAAAAATCAGTATTTTTTTCGTGCTTTCCTTTATTTTTGACAGACTAATTTCTCCTTGGCATGTGGGCACCAGTATTGCACAAATTTCTGCCATTCTTCAGAGGCCATTTTTATTTTGCTCCTAATTAGAAGGACTGTGTGTTGCTTTACCCTTCATCTTATTAAAATATCCCAAACACAAATACTCCAGACATGCAGGCCCAGGTCAGAGTTTTGTGTTTTTACCAATAATATGGAACTGCCATGCCAGAGGAACAGAGGAAGACCACAGAGGAGATTCATGGAGGTAGTGATGGAAGAGATCCTGAGTGTCGGTGTGACAAACAAGGATGCTAGGGATAGGGTGAGATGGAGAGAGGCGTTCTGCTGGCAGTGAACCCAAAAGGGAGCAAGTGTGTGTGTGTATGTGTGTCATTGTGCTTTGCATCTTTTGGCTACAGTGTGCCTTTTTTTGCCATTTTTCTGGAGACTGACAGTCATCTTGTCAGACTGTGTTTTGTTACTGTACATCCATAATTGGCCCATTTTGAACTAACAAATGATTTTGATTTTAAAGTGGTAATTACTGCTCCTTTGTATACTGCAACCAAACCATTTCACAGTAGCTGAATTGGTTTTACTTTTCTTGTTGACCAGAGACATTTTCTTAGACTGAGCTGAATTAAACCTGCTACTGTCTGGTGGGGCAATCAATAAAATATGGATAACATTGCAAGGTTAGATCTGCCACCTAGTTGCTTGTTTGAGGTCATTGCTGGAAGTTTGGCGAGTTATTAAAGCCAAATGTCCACTCACTTTTCCTGCCTTCAATGGGAATGTGTTTTTGTCTGTGTTCAATAAAGTACAGAAAAATAGTTGTATTTTTAACTCAAGCCTTTGATTAGTATCAGCTCACAGATTTCAGATCATATCAAATTTGTTAGAAGTTGGCACAGAAAACCACAGAGCTGCAATGAGCTAAGTTTTCACTTCCCACTGTGCATAACAACTTCTCATCTGGTACAAAGAGAGTCTTTTATTTCAGTTTCTAAATAGGGAAACATCCATAGCTTATTTATTTCCCATGAACCCTTTGGTGATAGGTGCTTAGGGCAGTTTGAGAGTCATTGAGGGTTAGAAAAAAACATTGCCAGGCCTGTGCACAATAAACCAGAGAGATTGATCGATCCATCTGCTCATACAGTTTTATGTGTAGTGTGTTGCTGACAGCTGCACTGGACTGAACTGAAATAAGAGTGCGCAGACACACAATGAGCCTCTGTTTGGCTTGCCAGCAGACCTAGTGGGAGAAAGATGAAGCCTGCATCTGTGATTATTAAAATTATCCATGGATGTGGCTGTAGTGTAGGAAACTCTGCTAGAAGTCTGTGCTGGCCTGATGGAAAAAAAGGGAAAACTTCTAGTATAATTCCTTATGGAATTATGGTTCTAAGTAAAGAGGAAAGAACTCAGTCCCTCACACAGAGCCGAGGAGGTCACTTCTCCCATGGAAAATGGACAAGTATTAGAACTTGGGTTGTGTTAATCAAAGCAAAATCATGAGAGATAAACAACAAAGTTTTAAAAGCAACAACGGCACAGGTGTCCTTGGATCTGGAAGTGGATAGAGTTGTATGCAAAGGATTAGGCAGTTTGTGTTGGCGTAGATTACCAGCATTTTAGATTCTCTGGAGATTATTTAGAGAAGCCAGAATTTGTCAAGCTGTAATGTTTACAACTTTAAGTAGAAAAAGGGGTATACAGTTTTCAGAAACATTCATATGGATATCAATAGAAATTTTATATGAAATATTTTTCTTTTTCAGTCTTGGTAATCCTCTGTGAAGGCCGGTAAGAATGTTGTTTTCAGTCAGTTACATTTCTGTTTGCTCTGGGTTCACAGTTGATGAGTGAGAAGGTTGGAGGTGCAGAGGGAACCAAACTGGATGAAGATTTCAAGGACCTCGAAAGGGTACTTAATGCATTCACCATAATACTTACAGCTCAATGATTTGCCCCAGCTTCCTTTGATTTACATAAGTCACCCTAATGACATTAAACTTGCATTTAATTTTTTGTCATTTCTTGTGTGCCGCCAGAAAGCTGATACTACTAGCAAAGCAGTAGTGGAAGTCCTCAATAAAACATCAGAGTACATCCAGCCCAATCCAGCAACGAGAGCGAAGCTTACCATGCTCACCACAGTTTCCAAAATCCGTGGGCAGGTGAACAGTCCAGGCTACCCCCAGGCTGAGGGCCTTCTGGGGGAGTGTATGACTAAATATGGAAATGAAATGGGCACGAATAGCAACTTTGGTAAGAACGGTGGTTAATAGCAGGAAAAGATAAAAGGTAGAAGAGGCATGTTATACGTGATGGCATATGATTTAAATTAGGAAAAGACACAAGAATGTGGACAGTATGATTTGTGAGGGGGATGCTGACAAATATGATTAATTATGGGACTTTTTTTTGTTTGTTTGTTGCTAATTACATGACTCGCAGTATCCCAGGCATGCTCGTGCTAATTGTCTGTGTATTTTCCACAGGTGGGGCTCTTATAGACGCGGGAGAGTCAATGAAGAGGTTGGCCGAAGTCAAGGATGCGCTGGATATTGATGTGAAGCAGAACTTTATTGACCCACTGCAGGGAATCGCTGAGAAGGACATCAAAGACATTCAGGTAGAATCAAAGAACCAGCACGTACAGGCTAGGCATTTACTAATTAGCTCTGCAGTCTGCATGTGAGTTATAATGTTATTAAAAAGTATTCAGAATCCAAGGTGATGTAGTATTACACTAATGACAAAGAACATTTGTCAAAGCAGTTATGACCAAGTGAAAATCCTCTGGTGTTTGTATGATCGTATGTATTCTGTGAAATTTCATTCTCCCAATTGTAACGTTAATCTCACTCCCCCCACGTTGCAGTTCCACCTGAAGAAGTTGGAGGGCCGCCGTCTAGACTATGACTATAAAAAGAAACGTCAAGGTAAAATCCAAGATGAAGAGATCAGGCAGGCCCTGGAAAAGTTCCACGAGTCCAAAGAAATGGCTGAGCGCTCCATGTGCAACCTCCTTGAGACAGATGTGAGTATTAAGTAGTACAATGTGGCTTTTAGAACTGCTGAGCCTAGTCAATAGAAATATCAGTTTAGCCTCCTTCAACAGATAGATGTGAGTAAACCTGACATTGTTTAATAAGTCTGATGTAACAAAAGTATTGATGTGATTAATGCCACATTTGTGACTGTGTGTGGGACTAAAAAGATTGAGATTATGCATCTGCAGTTGTGCCAGTGAGACTGTTTTTGTTATTCTACAGCACAACCAGCAGCTTGCATAATGAACAGTACTGTGATAGAGACTAAATGTATTGTGACAAGAGATCACCAGTGAGTTTAAAAGCTGCAATAGCTTTCAATTTTGACCAGTTGTTAAACTTGCTCAGTGTCAACAAACATGGTTGTTTGGTCTAAAATCATCTATAATCATTTTAACAAGAATAATGTTTTAGGGCAGACTTTGTGGCTGCCAAGCTATCTGTGTACCAGTACTTGGAGATCTAAGTCTAGGAGGAAATGTATTATAATGCAGTGTTATGCTGATGAATGACTTGGCAAATTCTGTAATGGTGTAGCAATCAACTGAGAAAAGAGTGGCAAGTTACATAAGAAACACCACAGCGAACATGAGAACCATGTGAAAATAAGGTTGCCCAACCGTTTCACTGTTACATGTTTTGGAAATAAATGTTGTTGGCAGCTCACAGCTTCTCCAACATCAAAAACACACACATTTAAGGACAGAATCTATCAGCTGACTTGCCTTGTTTTTTTCCACTGTGTTGTGCAGTTACGTGAAACCCGTCAAACCTGTTTGGTGTGGTATTTGTTGTTTTTCATGCCAGCAGTGGAGCATTTTAAAGCTTGGAGCCTTCATGATTTCTGTCACGATGATAAACAAATGCAACTAATGAGGAGATTACAGGTCGCACTTAAAGAATTAAGCATGTTTAGTTTCTTTTTTTTGTTTTTTTTAAATACTCCTCATGTTTCTGCCTGTGTAGGTGGAGCAAGTGAGTCAGCTGTCTTCTTTTGTGGAGTCTCTGCTGCAGTATCACAGACAGGCCACACAGATCATGGAGGAGCTTTCTGACAAACTGAGAGAAAGGTCAGCGCCAGACTATTTTTGGAAAGTGGCATGCCTTTCGTATGTTGAGGCTTCGTCCTCTGGCTCGTTACAGGATGATTCAGCCATATATTTTGTCAATCTGATTACATCCAATGAATACCGAGCTGCAAAAGATGTTTTTTGTTGTTGTTTTTATTTCTTCCATTAGAGAAGCAAAATATCAGCTTAATTTACAACTTCACATCATTTTGTGTCGTTTTAATAAACTACGTCTAGTTTTAGCGATTGGATGAAAGCCCAAAATAAGATCGACCAACTCTTTGTTGGCATGTTTGTATTTGTACTGGCACATTCTTTACTTGTGAGCTCAAAGTGGTAATGGTTTTTGATTGTGTACAGGGTAAACGATGCTCAGTCACGCCCAAGACAACAGTACACACCCAAACCCAAACCAGCCTTTGATTTTGGAGAAGTCGAACACTCAAACGGAGGATACTCATCATCCGCTTCAAGCCCTCCAGCATACTCTTCTGGTACACATTTTTTTTTTTTCCTTCATATTTTGTGAGAGTTGTGTGTGTTCATGTATCCATGGCAGGCTTAGTCCTAAGAAAGAAGGCATCTGTGCAAGTGTGTCTCATTCATATGACTGATGTGTCTTTTCTTCTGCAACATTAAGCAAACACAACACAGCCATCCTTCCAAAGACCTTCCATCAGGAACAGACGGCGTGAGTGGACAGAGGAAGAAAATGTGTCACTTGCACTGAATTTAAAAATGTTACTTACTACTACTACTCAGCCTGCTGCACATCTTTGTAGCAGAAAAGTTTATGCATAACCGTGAAGTGTCTCACTAACTTTGCTACACTGTGATTGGTGGGTCAGTTACTAACCAAGGCTGCAGATACATTCATTCATTGGCAAACAAAAACGCAACTTAAGTAACCACTGAGTATGGTAGTATGTATGAAGTTGTATGTATCTGACAGCTTAGTGCACTGATGAATGAATATTCTGAATCTCAAGAAAGGAAAAAACCCAAAACAATCATGATATGACCAAAAGTTTAATTTAGAGATATTATTAAAGGCAGAATCAATTCTCAGACAAGAGAAGAAAATGGGGAAAACGTGTAGCCTGATTTATACTCCTGCGTTGATTTCTTGAGGTTCAGAAGGATTCTCCTTAAGAGCACACTGGTGACTAACTTAAAAGTCTTAATGTTTCCTGTTTTATGACTTGGACTTCATGGCTACAGAGTGGACTGGAAAACATTGGTGTTAAATTCCGTGTAATGAAAACCTTTCAAAGGAGAATATACTAATGTCGTTGAAGGTAAATCGTTTACATGGAATAACCATTTGTTTTTTTTTGTTTGTTTTTTTCTCCATCTCTGTGCCTCTGTCTCTTTCTTTAGCTGAGCCTTGCTGTAAGGCCATGTATGACTTTGAGCCAGAGAACGACGGAGAGCTGGGCTTCCAGGAGGGTGACATCATCAAATTGGTCTCTCAAATCGATGAGAACTGGTATGAAGGGAGCGTTCGTGGAAAATCTGGATACTTCCCCACCAACTATGTTGAAGTGATGGTTCCTCTGCCACACTGAAAACAGGAGGGGTTAAGATTGTGAAAAGTTGATGATAAAGGATTACAATCTCTCTTCATATTAATATTATTTTGTACTTAAAGGGTAAACATCAAGACAATGACCAATATTTTTTTTTGTATCTTAAGGGTAAAGAGTACATACAGATTAGTAAAAACATCAAGGGCGGAGGAGCAAAATTATGTCATAATATTTGGGTGCTTCTGTCATATCCTGAGTCTTAATAGCCATTCTCTATGCACCTGTGCACTTTTTACACTACACCTCTATCACCAGGACTAATTAAGAAATGCTGAGAGAGAATGGTGTTTGTGGGGGAAAAATGGTCTACAAACTCTTAAGTGCAACTACTTTATTTTTCTTAACCCATTTTATACTCACAATATTACATGTTTTGTTCTATGCATTGTTCATAGTGGTACTACATACATGCATGCGTTCCTCTTAACACTATTCATACACTCCCATTTTTAACCTCTGTACCTTAAGGCCTTAGTACTGTGCGTCAACATGGAGGACTGGCTACCCTTTGTCAATGTTTAGTCTGTGCTGCCCTCTGGTGGTCACAGGGATTCTTCTTAGCTCCTTATTCAGCAACACTGTTACGTGATTTTTTTTGTTGGATGTTTTTGTTTTTATTTAGCATTAAGAAAAAGAATTGCAGTTAAAATCTAAAAGTCACAGTTTAACATTATTTATGTAACGCAGGTAAAGTTATTGGTGAATTCATTTACTTACAGCCTAGATAACTCTGCCCTCATTTTTACTCAATGTGGATGCCAAAGAATTTTTTCAAATTTTCCAAAATGCAAAGGGCTGTTCATGTGCAAAATGTTGTTGATATTTCAGATGATTATATGCAGCGTCCCACCCTTCATATCGTGCACCTTTACAGCAAATCCAAAACCACGTTCTTTTAGTTCCTCTGTTTTCTCAGGCTCTATTGATACTGCTGGCAGTGTCACTCATAATGTTCTGTGGGATTTTTTTTTTTTTAATTCAGCTGTTTGTTTCATGAACTTTCTGTCACTGGTGCATTTTCCACGTCAGTGCTTGGGTGAGCTTGGCCTTATTATTCTAACCTCCTATTTGATGCGTGGAATTTAATCTGATGTGTGTTTGGTGTTTTTTTTCTACCTGCCTCAGTTTTCAGGCCGAAACTGCATCAGACCTAATAGGGGTTTCTATCTTCCAGTGACTGTGTACTGAATTTACAAATAATGAGGAAGGACCTTTGCACAATGGCTGGTTTCAGTTCCAATTAAGCCTATTACAAGCAAACTATGAACTGTCATGGTCTGTGCTGTTCACTAGAATGCCAACTTTCTCCTCTTGTCATGATCCCCTTGTTAGACCGCCCCCTGCCCCACTCATCTCTCCCATCTCCATTTAAACTGAGAGTGGAACAGACAAGTCTTTTCAGCAGGCAAGGGCACACAGCACTGGATTATGCCCTCCCCCACTATGCTTTATTCACCACCTGCCCCTGTGCCCCTACCCCCTTTCTCATTATCTACCCCATCCCAGCCCACGGTGCCTCTGAGGCTCAGTCTCCTGGTCCATAATACCATCATTGCCATCACAGTATATACCTCTTAATGTTTTGCTTGCATCTGTGCTCTGTTATTAGTGGTATGTATTGCACCGGGGGTTTGGTTGGACAGACAATTAACTGTGGTTCAGGTGTGGGTTTACATGCCTCATTACACATAATCAAAAGCCCCCTCCCCTCCCAAATTCAGGAGAGGAGGATGGTCGGGGGCTCAGGTTGAGCTGTTCTGTAGCTTGTATAATATTCATGAAGGACAAAGGGCTAAGATCATCTTTTGTCAGCTGCTGCTCTTACTGGGGAAATGGCCATCTGAACATTGCAATATTGATGAAGTATTAAAGCCTTAAGGCTTTTATTATTATTTTCTCCCCATTGTGCACTCTTTTGAATTTTCTGTGAAAGTAGCCTAACTTTTTGCATGTTTTTTTTTTTCATTCTAGCTTTTGCCATATGCAATGCCTCATTTTTGTAACTGTGACACAATCTGGGAAATGTTGAGACTAAAAGTGGGATTATCCTGGATTATCTTTAGGATGTATGGATTACCTCTATGCTAAATGTAATCTTGTGTATTGTATATTGTATAATTACTGTGGTGTATGAATGAATGCTGTCCATTTACTTCTTTAAATAAATGTTAAGTCATTTTTCCCATGTGTCTGAGTAAAACTAAATCCCTACTACAGTTTTCTTCTTTCTTTTTTTTTTTCTTAATGAAAATGAGAAAGTGTAGTGGCATGGTGATGATGGGGTGTTATTTTCTTTTTTCACTGATTATCATACAGTACATATTTTGACGTCTCCACAATTTTTTTTTTTTTTTTTTTTTTTCTGATTATCATACAGTACATATTTTGTTTTTTTCTTTATTTTTTTTTTTTTTTTTCTTGCTCACTAAACATCTCTATGCTTGGGACTTCATCCCCCAGCCATCCAATTTTTAATCTCTATTTACCACCCGTCTGCATGACCCCCAGACACAGCAGGCTGCACCAGCCAGCTGTTGGATTATTGCCACGGCACTATCTCATCGGGGAAGGCGTGTCAGTCCCCGAATTACTCAGCGCCCCTTTGTCCTCGTTCGGTGGCCAGCCAGCGACACTCATGGCGGCTGCACCCGTCAGGCAGCGCTCCGGACCAGGGGGGCAGCGGGCACAGCTCCCGCCCTGTTACTACGAAGGGTACCTGGAGAAGCGAGGACCGAAAGAAAAGGTAGGCTCGCCCGGTGCATATCAATTGCCGTACTTTGGTTTCGACGCGTCCTGTAGATGCTGGATGTGTGTGTGTGTGTGTGTATATGTATATATATATATCGCACACCGGCTGATCCACCATTCCCACAGAACTGTCAACTTCCTTATTGTGCGAGAATGGGTGAGGCGAAACTGCACTGCTGCTGTTGGAGGGGATTTATTTCATTCACACAGAGGTGAAGCATATTGGAGGCAGAGCATGCAACGATTTATCATCTAAGCACAGCGTCTGAATGACAGAAATCCCGACTACTGTCAAAACACTGCATGTTATTTCTGTTACGCCACATGAACCGAACAGGGCTGTATTTCGTTGATAACGGGGCATATGATGATTGGCGGCACCCCCGCCAAGCATTTCCACTCAGAATCCATTAGCTGACTCATAGACACTCATTCTTTTGAATTATTGATCCGCCAGCCTGATCTCTAAAATACATTTCCAAGATTTCAAATAATGTTGTACAGAGAAATTGCCAGTTTTGCCCAAGGATACTCACACGTATTAGTTGTATTTGTAAGGAAGATTATAAAAAGAGACTGGGACCTTCCCCACGTGGTCTTCTCTCTAATTAGCCTCCTGTTTAATGCAATATGGACATGTAATGTGAGCTTGGCTCAGGTGCAGGGTGTCGCAGTGATCCATGGCCACAGATTGACAGCAGCTGAGGCTCACTCACTACTCTCCAGGGACGGGGGGGGTGATAAAAGGAAAATATTCATTACACTGACAGGGAAAACAGCACTGACCTTTTTCTTTTTTCTTTTCCCTTTTTTAAAAACATTTTGAGCTCAGTTCTGTGTGTCCATCTCTGTCTGACAGGCATCTAGACGGCTGTGGACTTGCTTGTGTGGGAATTCTTTGTATTTCTTCAACAATGCCAAGGACACTCATGTAAGTTTCACATAATATAGCGTCTGTGTGTCTTTTTGCATATAATAGTGTGCTGGCACTGAAATACAATTGTGTGTGCAACAGTATGTTGAGAAGCTGGACCTCAGCGGCTTTGTGTCCCTGAAGGACGACTGTAGCCGGGACAGAAACCTAGAGGCAGCTAGGCTCATCCTCCAAATGAAGGATGGAGAGACCAAACTCACAGTATGCCACTTGGCTCACACACTCAGACGCAAAAAAAATAAAAAAAAATGCTAATATGAACAAATCTTTGCAGAGACTGAAAATGCTGCCATTTTTTTCCAGGCACCAAACTTGGAGTCACGGGAGCTGTGGAAAGGATTTCTCTACTCTGTTATAGATGTAGGTATTAATCTTTTACACAGCTGCTGTCCCTGCATCCCTGTACCAACCTGCCTCTAACATCTCTTTTCTGTCCAATTACAGCTGAATGTACCATCCTATCTCACACTGCTGCCGGGGCAGCTACAAATGCTACAGGAGGTGGTGGACAAAGAAAGAGCCAGGCGGAGAAGTCGCAATCCAGCACGAGCTCCTCCTTCACCTCTCTCCGTTCCTTTAGTAGGAGAGATCCCACCGTGAGCGCTCCTCCGTGCTGCATAGAGAAGATGCACTGCAGCTAAAGTGGCTTTGGTGCACGACCACATTACCTGTAATACTGCGTACTGTTTTTCATCTGCAGATGTTTTCGGCCCGTCTCCCGGACGGAGGCTGAAGTCCTTTTAGAGAGACACCCAGATTGTGGCAACATGTTGCTCCGTCCAGGCAGAGACGGATGCTCGTTGGCTGTTACTACTCGACAGGACCTCAACGGGTAAACACCTGAATATCTGAAAACTGCCATTACAAAATCACAAAAACCAAAGTTTATCTAAAATATCATTGCATGCTGTCTTTTTCTCTTTTGTGACTCCAGGTCAGTTTTCAGACATTACAGGGTCACACAAAGGGACCAAGGTGGTTATGTCATTGATGTTGAAAATCCTGTAAGTGCAAAAGTGTTTTCAGTTACAGTTTTACAACATTTCATAAAAGGGATGCAGAACGTGTATTAGTGTAACCGACCAACTTTCAGGTTCAGTATTTGAAAAAGGAGAAGAGGTTTAATTTTTCTTGTGTACACCACAGTGGATTGGGAATGGTGCGATTGACGTAAACACAAAGAGAAAGAAGGATTTTAACTACAGCATTTTCACAGCCTCAAAAGTAATTACACATTGTGGACGTGGGTGGCTTTTTTTAATTTAGGAGATAAAAGGCTGGTAATGACACAGTTATTTTAAATCTTATTTTGTTGTAAAGTCAACACATTTTTAAAAAAATGTTCATCAGATTTGACTGCTGATTCTTTTATATCTCAGTGGCCATCAGAATCAAAGTTAGTTCAGACGACGCGTATAAATAACTGCCATAGCTGTGTTACCACTATGGCTTTCAAATGGCGAAACTTACTTCTAAAAATACTTCTTTTTTTTTTTCTCCAGCTCAGCAACACTAAAAGACGTGAAAGACCATAACAGACAAGTAAAGTGTATGATTGTGGAATTAACTAATTAAAAACCCCTTCACAACATCTAGCCCGGTCAAGAACACTCGAGGAGGCACTGTAAGTGTTTCATTGTCAGAGGCTGCAATCAAGAGACGCCTTCGTGAACGTGCAGACAGTTTACAGCAAGATACAAAAAACAGTGTTTATGTTTAAGAGCAATAAGATCATATTAGACTTTGCTTGGAAACAGAAAGCAACATATTGTTGTGGAATAAGATTCTTTGCTAAAATTAAACCAAGAGGAACTTTTATCTGAAAATTGGGAAGAGTGGGCAGAAGAAAAATGACAGCACATCATCCAAAGTAGATCATGGCGGCTGTAAAATACACTGGAAGTGGTGATATGGCATGGGTATGCATGGCTGCCCGTGGAACTGAGTCCACCAGTGTTTACTGATGATACCTGCTCATGGAAGTAGTTTAACTTTGAAATAAATGTATGCATTTTGAGTAAAAAAAAGGTACATTTTGAAAAGGTTATAGCAAAAGTAACCCAGGAGCTTGATAAGCCAGAGAAGTGAAATGATCTTAAGTGGTTGAGTGAGTCTCAGGATCTCCATTCAACGAGCATGCTTTTCAGGTGTGCTGGGAAAAATGAAAGCAGAAAAATCCACTAACGAACAGCAACCAAAAGCAGCTGCACATAAGGGCCTGGCAGAGCATCACAGAGAAGGAACCACATTGTTTGGTGATGTCCACGAGTTCCAGACAGCAGAGAATCGTCGTATGCAAAGGATTGCATTGAAACACTAAACATAGTCCCTCTGAAAACAATGTTTAAGCCTTTATATAAAAAAAAGGTTGCTGTAATTTCTATATGGCTAATGCTATTTATTTGTGTTAAATCTCTTGAATCAAAGCCTGAGAGTTATCACACCAAGTGAATTTTATTTGCATTATTTCAAATCCAGCGTGGTGGTGTACAGAGCCAAAATTCAGAAAATTGTGCCCTGATCAAAAAACTCATGGACCTTACTGTATAGGTTCAGGGTTTTAACATTACATCATGGCTTTGTTTTTATTGGAGAAATGTGCGTTATGTGTTTGTTTATTTTTACAAACATTAAACCGTTTAAATCCAACTGATCGAACTCAGGAAGGAGATTACTAAAAACATGGGTCTGAGGTCTGTCATAGTTGACTGGAAAAACACAGTTTATTTTAACATCAACCCTTTTACTGTGAATTAGTCCCATCACAGCTACTTAACCCGATTGATCTTCTATGTTGGATCATTTTTAAAAAAAGATCTAACAGATTGATTATGCAGGATGTCAGACATGTACTTGATGTTTCAGATCTCTTCAGAGATGTTATTTTCTCTGTACTGACAGCTTGTCAAAATCAAATACAGCTCTGTCCTCACATTTATCTTTTAAAGCTTTTTGAGTTTTCAAGTTTTTAGGATTTTTGTAGATATTTTGGCACAAAGAAGGTCTTAAAAATATGATTTGAAAATAGAACTGTAAGACATAAATTATACATTTGAGTTCAGAGAATGAATAAAGCAGCAGAATCAGGCGTATACTTCATATTAACAACTATGTCCTCATCTGTGCCTCTTGTTTGTGGAGTCCCCCGAGGCTCAACCTTGGGACCAGTTTTTGTTTTTTATACGCATCACCGCTCTGTCTTCTGCTTGACAGCTTCAAAGGCATTTCTTACCATTGCTATGCTGATGATACACAGCTATACTTTTCTGTTAGGGTCAACTACCTCAGGACCCTCTCCTACCTCAGTGAATGCCGCTGATAATTGCATGTATTTCAATTTTCTCCATCTCAACACTAGTAAAACTAAGGTTCTTGTGTTCAGCCCTAACAACTTCTCTAGAGAGGCCAGCCAATTACATTGGCCCCCATCTCCACCAGTATCAGATCATCAGCAACTGAAATTTGAATCGCACCTCTACGATAATCCAGACATGTTTCCTCCATTTAAAAACACTGCAAAAATCTGTCACTGTCATTTAATAATTTGGAACTTTAAGACTGTTTATTAAAAAGTCACTGGTCCTGATGAGTCACCTCTATTCTTGCTGCTCTTCAGTGATGTTTAGAATCCGCTTTAAAATTCATCATATTATCATATTATTCATCATATTATTCATCACATTATCATGTTAACAGACATATGAAGCTCTACATGCCAGGCTCCTGCTTATATAGCGGAGATAGCGAGACCTTACAACAGCTGTCAGGGTGTCAGATTATCTGAACAGTTTCTTCTAACTCTTCCACGTTTTTACTTTTGAACCTGAGGCACTTTTGAGGTGCCCGAACTTTGGAGCAGCCTTCCTCAGCCTATCAGGTTGGCCGAATCTGTGGTTTGTTTTTAACAACAACTGAACGCTATTTTTTTATAATTTAACTTTCCCTTCAACTTTCTCCCATTATTTTTAGCCATAGTTTAGATCTAATGAGTATTGGAGGCACGTATGTGGCAAAAAGTGTAATAGAGTATGATTGACTATGTGTCTGTATGCTAGATCATGTATACTTATTTTTAATGTGAAGCTGTTATTCAAACTTGAATATTGTTTTAGTTTTATTGTTATTGTTTTTACTGTTGTTATCATCATTATTATTATTATTATTATAATGCAAAGGTTTCTTCTTACAGATTCCCTGTGCCACTCTTCATGAGGTCATTGATGCCCTTGTAGAGAAAACAGCAGGAACTCTTCAGCCTTTCCTTCTCGAGGAGCCTTATGAGGAGAATATAAGTGAGGCACAACTATACATTTCTCACCCGCTTTAAAAAAAAAAAAAAAAAAAATTCTTAATACTAATTTTGTTAAGTTTATGTCATCAGCATATGTTTCTGCCAATGATGAAAATGGAGAGAGGATCCTCCACACTGCCCCCTCAAGCCCCCTGCCCAAGGCACCTGCCCTTCCTCCAAAGCAAGGTTGGTGCAGGTCATATAAACCATGTGCAATGTGAGGCAGACAGCATATCATGATCACTGCGCTCATTCTGGCACAGATCGTTGGCCCTCCAGCAGCCCCCTATCCAGGTCCCCCGCCCCAGACCGTCGTATTCTGACCTCACCAGTGCCGGCCTCGCCCAGCAACCCAATGAGACGACTCATCCTCTCCCCTTCACCCCTCACGCAGAGTGAGTACAAGATGTGCCCATTTAATTTGCAGCAGTTTATCTGCAGTCCTTTAAGCTCAAATTGTTTGTCCCTGGTTGTCCACAGCGCTCAACGAGGAGCTCAAAATGAAGCTGGAGAAGAGACGAGCGAGTCAGGAGTGACTTTTACTCATTGGGAGGGACTTCCTGTCACAGCATACTCAATCTTCGGTGCCAAACCTATTCTCACTGCAGCTACGTGCTCATCCTGTGCCTTCAATGTGGAAGAAATGGGACTACAGAACCACTACTTTCTCTTGGGGACCCATAAAAACTGTGTTTGTTTCAGTATTTATGTTGTTAGACTTGACATGAGTTAACTGACTCTGGATAGCTCCCAAAGAGCAAGACCGACTGGTTATGACCGATTAGATTCATGCAATCTCTCAAAATGATGCCCGCCCTGGTTGGCTGATGACCCACTTGTGCGTGTCCATTTACATAATATTGTTTACAAGCTGCCTCCGAGCAAAAATACAGTCCACAAGAACTATGAATCACTCACAGAAGGACTGACACATATCAGATCTTCAGCTGAGCCTGATGTTTTCCTGTTTGAGCCAAAAAAACCAAATAAATGAAAAAAAATACTGGGTGCTAAACTGCTGCTACAACACTGGAAACCACTTAACAATCAACAAGTAGACTCCCGTGATCAACTCCAGAGCTACAAACTCTGACCTGAGACACTTCATCAGCAAATCCAGGCATGTTCAGCAACCTGATTCTCCTCATTCACATCACTACATGTACCTTGACTGGAATAATAACAATACAACTTATCTGCCCTGAAAACCTGCACAATCTCCGCTTGACTATTCCCAGTGCTACGTGTAACTAATAACCATAGTAACCATAAACGCTGCTGTTGATACAGTGTAGCTCATTTACAACTCAACTTTAACTGTGTTGTGGGTGCATATTTTTGAAGTGTTTCCTTATTCTCTCCTGTGTACGTGATATTGTATGGTGCTATGATTGACCAGACTTGCCTGGAAACCACGGACTGTACGTAACTCCAGATAATTTATGTTCGTCTTTAACAAAAAAGAAGTGTGGTTGGGGAAGTGCCGTATTCATAAGTGAGGGCGCCCTCTTGTGGTACGTCTGTCCACCGAACCTTATGAGCACAATCACTTACCAGAGGTCAACTCCTTTACTTTGCAGAGTAAACCTGAAGCTTTTGTTACAGTATTTTTTTCTCCAGCACTACAGTTAACTGATTAAAGGTCTGAAAGGTGCTCAAACAACAAGTAACTCTACGTGTGAAAAACGTTTACAGATCAGTGTCAAATGTCTCTTAAATGTCTTGCGGTGAACAGTTTCTTGTATGTTTGTCTTGTCTACTTGATTAATATCAAAGGTAGTTGGATATCTGAAGAATTAAATTTGTTTTTGCATGGATCCGTTGTGAGTTAATACCTCTTGTTTCCTTATCGAGATAACAGTGGAATTTATCAATACTATCAGCTGATAATTAGAAAGACTATTAGTGCCTTATTTTTCCTTTTTTTTAAGTTAAGTTATTAACATGGGGGATCATTGCGTTTTTAGTCATTCCACCATCTCGACAACTTTCAAAAATAAATGTTAATATGTAATCAACAGTTTTAACGGTTAGTATTTAGACATTTAAACGGTTAGATATGTCTGTATAGAAGTACAGCTTTCAACCAGAAGCAATGACAATATTTTTAGTTTGAGGTTTTGCTGAGTTTCGCTTGCTTCTTTCTTTAATAACAAAGTGGCTTACTTCACCTTAAAGCAGACGGCCTTCTAGTTCCCCTTTTCTGTACAACCTTTGTGGCGTCTGAATAAAATGTAACTATAAGTGCAGATCATACCAAATATGCATCAGTTCTCTGCGCACTACATATTTCTGTGAATGTGCAGATTGTTATAGTGCAAGATTATTGCACATGCAGGGAGATGATGATAGCATTAATGTAAATACATCGTTTCCATTCGTGGAGGGCAGATAACAACACGCCACCCTGCTATGTTGCATTGCTTCATCACTCCTGTTTGGACACGCTGCCAGGTGTTTTTGTGGTTTACCTGACCCGCCCAGCTGCAGTCAGCTGTGCCCTCTACCGACACGCAGTAGTAGTAGTAGTACTAATAAGAGAATAAGGAACATTTAATCAGACCGGAGGTCAGCGCCTTCCGCCACAGTCTGAAGAGGTGTGGGGGACTAGAAAAAAAAAAAAACCCTGCGCGGCTATCCGGAGCAGCAGCTCGGCCATTCAGATCCTTTCACCTACCGCGAGATGCGACCGTCGAGAGAGGCTGTGGACAGAAATGAAGCACCACTGTCTTTAGAAAAACTCACCGGAGGCTGACGGGCTGCTGAGCCGTCACACCAGCGTCTTTCCTTTTTTATTTTTTTGTGGGGTCGCTGATTTTTAGACGCGAGCTTGCAGATAATAAACCTCAGTGGAAGCTGCGGGCTACGGCCAACGTCTGACACCTCTGGGGGTACGTTACACGTTAGTCTCAGTTGTTTTTTTTGTTCACACTTTTATCGAGTGTTTGCTAAAGGTATGTGGGAGTTTTTTGTTTTGTTTTGTTTGCTTGTTTTTGGTTTTTAAACTATCAAACTGTCCGTGAAGCGGTGGTGAAATATGTCTTAAACAGGTGCGGGGACTATTTTTTTTCTTAGAGGAAACCTCGGCACTTTGGGGCGTGTCCGCGCGCAGGTAAGAGATTAACTTGTGAGTGTAGTGTGTTTGCTCACTCTTCGCTAACCTACAAGAGCTACTTTATTAACAGCTTCAGGGTGAAATTCACGTTAAAGCTTCACTACATGGGGTAACGTACTTTATTACTGTTATTATAATTAATTTAGCTGAGTAGCGTACTGTTACATTTTTATTTATGTTTTTTTCCACACTGATTTTGACACTTATGTCGTGCTTGTTCTACTGTTCAGGTTCAGGTGAACGTAAATATGAGAGGCACGGTGCTGTGTGTGTGTGTGTGTGTGTGCGTGTGTGCATGTGTGTGTGCATGTGTGTGTGCATGTGGGTGTAGAGTGAAGCTGGGATTGGCCCTCAAGGCTAAATAATGTGAAATATCTTATCGAGGTGCATTCTCTGACATGCTGTGGCTCATCAGGTAACACACACACCTCCTCGTGTGTGTAGTAATACTGTGGGAGTAATGAAAACAGATGCGCTTGCTGTTACAACGATGTAATTAAAGGTTAAAAGATGCAGTCTATTTGTCTTTTTCATTTAGTTTTTTTGTTCTAAGTGGCTTACCACAGTTTCCTGCTCAGTGCACTGAAACCAGTCTTCCATCTAACGTCGTTGCAGCCAACTTTGTGCAAGAGCTCGTCTCTAATCGAGCCCAGAATTTGGCACTCTGTGTGAATCTTTCATTGTGTCGGTGCTTGGTGCTGCAGGAGAGCTGAGGTTGACATCCCTGCACCCTGCTGAATGCTTTTCATGGCCCTGCATTAACATCACTATGGCACTGACAGAATTACTGCGGCGCTGACTTTAGCTCATTCTGTCCTTTCTGGCGATTCCTTTACTTTTTCTTTTCTTTCATTTTTTTGGAGCTAAGTTTCTTACACTTTGTTTTGATGCACTTTCATGTTTACACCTGTCAGCTCTTGTCCTCTCCTGGTGTTTTGCTGTACATCCATTAAGGTTCTATACTTTTCCTTCTTTACTCATGAACAGTTTTTAATATCTTGTAAACGCCCTTGTATTTTTCAGCCCTCATCGCCTTTGTCTCTTTGGTCCGTGCCATCCGTCTCCCCATGGACAGCCTGCAGAGCGGGGCCAGTAAAGGGGCCGCTACCCTTCAAACAGTACAGACCACATCACGTCATAGATGCCACCCTGCCGCCTTTACCGCTGTATGACTGACTGTTGAGGAAACAATAACGCCTAAATTCCTCTGAGCTGGAGCAAAAGGAGCCATGAATCCGCTGCTGTCCCTCACTGTCTTCTGCCTGTTGCCTCTGGCCTTGATGGCCAAAGAAAACTTGCCACTGAACTGCATCCCCCGCAGATCTGTGTCTTATCACAGTGAGTGCTGCTCTTTTGTCTTGTGTAACCTTGACTTACAATGCGTGAGCTTGTGTTGACTCATATAATTTGGATTGACTCAATAGGAAATGGGGTTTAATCACCGGTGGTTGCCGAGTTAATCATTTGTCTGCTGTCTTTTTTTTTTTTTTCCTTTAGGGGACAATGCTCGTTTTTTTAGTGAGAATGATGTCTATAACTACTCCACCATGCTGTTGATAGAAGATAAAGGTGTGCTCATGCTTGGTGCTAGGGAGAAAGTGTACGCTCTTGACCTCCATGACATCTCCCAGAAACGTGCTTCAGTAAGAATGCCTTTTTTGTTTGTTTG
Source organism: Pelvicachromis taeniatus (assembly GCA_015108175.1). NCBI lineage: Eukaryota > Metazoa > Chordata > Actinopteri > Cichliformes > Cichlidae > Pelvicachromis > Pelvicachromis taeniatus. The sequence continues at coordinate 16,004 of VURO01004987.1, read as the reverse complement.
TTTTTTTTAACAGGCATCTCCCACTTTGTTCCTTTAAAAAAAAAAAAAACCTTTCACCAATCCAGGGCAAATGCCCAACATAGACGCTGAGTAAAAATCAGCTCCCAAATCCATTGAAATACATGCTGGTTGTCAAAAGGCAACAAGACAGAACATATTCCTCACAGCTGTGAAAGTCCCACTCTGTTGCAAAGTAGGAGGGAGGGAATTGGTCCATCTGTGATCCGGAAACGGTGCTTCCTGAGAGCCTAACTTCAGGCAAACGAAAGACAAGGGTTCATTTGTTTAATTCCTCAACAACAGTATGAACTGATCTAACTCTTCTAATGTGCACAGCTCAATTCTTGGTGTGTATTTTTTTGTGTGTGTGATGTGATTATTTGCACAAAACCACTGCAGTACAGCTTAACAGGAAGCTTCACACCCACAGAGCTTTCTGACACGTTTCAGAGAAGAAGAAAAAAACCTGTTTAAAACTTTGTCCTTAAATTACCCTTCCTTCAACATAAATTTATCCTGTTTACAGTTCAGATTACACCTTATTAATTATCAACAATAGTCAAAAAATGGCAAATATCGTGGTGTATTTGACCATTGATTCTTGTGATATTTACACAGTGCAAACAAAGCTATCAGACATACTAAAGCAGATCATCTTATTTGAGTGACAACACTTCCTCTGGGTTCACTTCAGCAACAATTTTACGCACATCTCCACAGTTTCACCATCTTAATAGCAGCTCTGCTTCCTTTTCTTAATAGTTGTAAACGTTGGATGTATTGTTCTGTTCAGCGGAAAACCTGTTAGCCTTGAGAAACATGTTCTCCTACCAGAGTAGTGTGACCAGTAATGAAAGCAATGTCAGAGTCGTGGACTTGTCACATTTGTCAACAATCCAGTTGTTATGACAGGCCCAAATTTAACCCTATTCAACAGAAGTTTTATTTTATTTTTTTTAAGTGTGACCAAAATTGTGTTTTTTATCTTTTAGGTCAAATGGGAAGCAACAACAACTAAAAAGGCAGATTGTAAAAATAAAGGAAAAAATGCAGAGGTAGGTTAATTGTAGTTTTGTAAAGGTTCATTTACATTAAGCAATGTAATCACTGGTTCTTGAATTCCTTTTACAGACAGAGTGCTTTAACTATATCAGGATCCTGCATAAGGTGGGAGATGACAGAATGTATGTGTGTGGAACCAATGCTTTTGATCCCGAGTGCGACTACATGGTGAGATAAATTCATAAACTGATTCAATAGACAGTTGTTGTGGCTTTCATCAGCTTCTCAATAAATGCAGAATAATTCCAGAGATAAAACTGTGTTTTCTGGTTCAGTCCTTTTCAGATGAAGCGTTGACTTTTGAGAAGAAGGTGGAGGATGGTAAAGGGAAGTGTCCGTTTGATCCTTTCCAGAGATACGCTTCCATCATGGCAGGTAAGTAAAAATGTGTCAATTACACTAAGAAATCTGTTAAAAAAAGATTAGCAGAGCAAACATATTTTCTTTTGCTCTCTGGTCTTGTTAGGTAATGATCTTTACTCAGCCACATCAATGAACTTCCTTGGCTCTGAACCTGTCCTAATGCGCAGCTCGGCTGGTACCATACGCACTGAGTTTATAAGCTCCTTGCTTAATGGTAAGATGTGACAGGTAAATGTTTCTAGGTGTAAAAACATTCATTTTTTTTAAACCTATTAGTTGAGTTACATTTTTCTTTTCTTCTTGTGCCAGAGCCCACCTTTGTTTCCATGGCTCAGATGCCAGAGAGCAAGGAAAGTGAAAGCGGAGATGACGATAAGGTTTACCTGTTCTTCAGTGAGACCGCTGTGGAGTACGACTGCTACAACAAACTGGTGGTGTCCCGCGTGGCCCGCGTCTGCAAGGTGATGAAAGGTTTTACATTGCATGTGCTTCCACTGACAATGGCACATAAATTGCACTTCCTCCATTTGTGCTCCTGCGGCCCTTTCCGTTGTTTCATGGCTATGTGTATTTTTCCTACTGTTATGCATTTCTGTGCTCACAGGGGGATCTTGGCGGTCAAAGGACTTTGCAGAAGAGGTGGACAACCTTCTTGAAAGCTAGAATAGACTGTCCGGTGCTGGAGTCCCAGCTGCCGTACATTATCCGGGACGCATGCCGCTGGTGTGACCCCGAAAAGGATTGGAAGAGCTGTATTTTTTACACTGTCTTCACAGCACAGTCGTAAGTAGATATGTCTGTGTTAGAAGGAAAAGACTAACTTCTTCTGATACATTTAAGATCTCCTGAATTGTTTGTGTGTGTGTATTTAAGGGACACATCAGACTTGTCTGCAGTGTGTGCCTACCGCGTATCAGACATTAGTCGAGTGTTTTCAGAGGGGAAGTACAAGACCCCAGTCCCCGTAGAAACCTTTGTTAAGTGGGTGACGTATAGCGGAGAAGTGCCTGTCCCTCGGCCTGGAGCTGTAAGTCTTCCCAAAAGTCCCTTGTGCATTTTTTTTTTTTTTTAAAGAAAATCCTAACCGGAAGCTGATTCCTTTTTGCACCCTGCTCTCTTTCCTTTCCACTTATCCTTTGTCAGTGTATAAATAATGCAGCTCGTAATGTGGGCATACGTGAAACTTTGGATCTACCAGACCGAACCCTTCAGTTTGTCAAGGACAAGCCCCTCATGGACCAGGTTATCCAGCCAATAGGAGATAAACCTCTACTTGTGCGCAGAGGAGCTACATTCACACAAATCATAGTAAACCAAATGAAAGCTGCAGATGGCAACAAGTACCACGTGATGTTTATAGGCACAGGTTTGCATCAGTACATCATTCTGTCACTTCCTGTTTATAGTCCATTTTGCTGCTGTTGATGACTTGACGGTGGTTAGCATACTGAACTTCATACATGTAAATATGTTTTCTTGTTTTTATACAAAAGACAAAGGCACAGTGCTGAAAGCTGTGAACTACGACGGAGAGATGTTCATCATAGAGGAAGTACAAATCTTCCACCCCCCTCAGCCAATCAAGATTCTTAAATTCTCAAATATCACGGTAATTTGAGATAATCATTCATTTTAAAAACTATTATGTCACAGCTGATGCTTTAGTAATGATGTTTCAGGAACTCCAGTACAATTTTTTTTAATTTTTTTTTATCCTTCAGCAAGACTGGATTTATCAAGAATGTGAAAAAACACACATTTAAGTTATTTCTTATGTCTTCTCAGAAAGAATAAACAGATTTAATATGTTCAGTGTCAATGTACATCAGCATCATCAGTGCTCTGTGTTTGTGTTATAGATCCAAGATGTACACGGTCAGCTCTATGCAGGCTCAGACACTGGAGTAGCCCAGATACCAGTGGCCACCTGTGAGAGGTCCTCATCCTGTATGGACTGTGTGCTAGCCAGAGACCCATACTGTGGCTGGAACAACACTCTGAGGAAATGTGTTTTCATTTCTAAATCACATCGGTAGGCATCACTTAAAACACAAGGACCAAGTGATATTGATGTTCTTTATTCAAACTAATTTTTCATTTACTGGCTCTTTTTTTTGTAGTGAAATAATCCAAAGCGTGAAAGTTGGAGATGCTTCCCTTTGCCCTGATGCTGGTAAGTTTGTTCATGAAACTGAATCTTCTGGACTTTGCAAGTTTCTGCATGTGATCTGCTGCAGTTGTCAAACTGAAAGTGCATGTTTGGGTGCCTCTTTAAATTTCAGACCCTATCAAGCCTCTGAATTGGTCCGTCCGGGAAGGCGAGGACCTGAAGCTCAGCTGTCTACCCCTTTCCAGCTTGGCAAAAATCACATGGCAGAAGAACAATATCGATCTGACACCTTCAGCTGCACTTCAGCTACAAGATGGACTTCTGATCCAGAATGCTTCATTAAGTGATGTCGGTCATTACCGCTGCTTGTCTGTGGAGAGCTCCAGAGCTAAAAAGCACAACATAACTGTAATTGAGCATCAGGTCACAATTGACCCATCAGACCCTGGCAAAGATGATAGGATAGTGGATCCCCAAGCTCAGACTGATTGTGCATCAGTAACTGGATTGCAGGTTGCATGTGCTCTTTTTGGGCTTGCATTTTTTGCCCTTTTGGCCTGGAACTTTTACAAAGGCCATCTACGTCTGCCTTGGAACTGCTTGAAGAAGAACAGGGAAGAACAACCTCAGGGGAGCCAGGACCAGGAGGCTTTACGCGCCAGCGTGACTTACCAAGCTGCACTCACAGAGGAAAAGCCCGTGGTCATCAGCAGCAACAGTAACAACAACCAACACTGAGAGCTGAGAGTCAGAAAGCTGAGGCGCATGACATTAACAAAGATAGACTTTAGAGTCAAATGAAACTGCTTCATTTCTGCCTTGAACTAATGAGAATAGGGGTTCAGCTGTAATATTTGCATAGAAACTTGGATGTGAAAACATTCCAAGTGGTTGTTTTGATAAACTAAACCGATAAAACTAAATTATTTTTTGGTACAAATATGATGTTCTTGAATTCCTGTCATCTTGTTTTATATGCAAGTATGTGCCTAATTTCCTACTAATTGTTTCAAGTCCCACAGATTGGAATATGTTGCAATGACTGGTTTGATTTTTCACAGGGAATGTACAATAATTGAAATCAAGCCAATTATTTTGTAACCACTAGCTACCAAGACTTTGTTTTACTGAAATTAAAAATTGTTTTAATATGTTCTTTAAGTTGTTTCAGCGAGTTTAAAATGCTTACTGTTTTAACTCTAATGTGAAATTGGTATGAAACCCATTAACCAATGGCCAAATGTAAAAAGGAGAAGAAAAAAATCTTTAATGTGTAACTTTGACTAAATTACAGTTTTGCTTTCTTAGACATCAGTATACAGTGATTTGAAGCTTTAACACTGCTTTTCTAAGACAGCAGCTAAAACAAAAACAACAAAGCACCTTTACTGTACAGCATGTGTAAAACCCAGTCACTGGCGGCTTTGGTCCATACTGGTCTGTGGCATTTATCTCCTGTAGCGATACCGCTTGAAGTGGAACCAAAGCTGGAAGATCCCATTGGCGAACTGACAGCGAAAGCCGTGCCGGTGCGAGTACTCCCACTCCCTGTTTACGATCTTAAAAGCAATGTCCTCGTACGGCGGGCCCGCGTGGAACCTTAAAATCCCAAAGTCCTTGTTGTCGGGACTGGGCTCGAGGAAGTACTGAGGCGTGGATCGCTTGTCGATCAAGTCTGGGTAGAAGATGTTGAACTTGTAACCTTGGACTATCTTAGGGGGAGGATTGTCGAAGTCGTAATGCGTCTGGTTGTACTTGTTCCACTCAAAGCCTGTGTGGACCCTGTTGAAGAAGCGTGGTTTCCTGGGGCGGTATTTGTCTGCCCACAGGTACATTTTCCCAGTGACTGGAAACTCGACACTGAACTGAGCCTCATCGTTGCCCATGCCTTCCTTGGCCCGTCGCACAAAAGCGTCCTCTGCACTTTCGCTGGCGTCACCTGACAGACAGAACGTGGCAAAACAGTGAGGCTACAGTTCACGATATGCATGGTTATACATTTCTGCAGTGAGGATGTTTGCTGTCATCTCATACCTGTGACTTGGAGCTGTCTGCGTGCTAACTGCAGCCGGTGTGCATCTTCCTCTGGGGTGATTGTGTGGGTGTCCAGCGGCAGCTCAGACTGCATGAGCAGTGAGGGGCTGTAGCGGCCCGAGTCGTACTCTGCTTGACTCTGCTGGATCAGGTCCTCCTCCGTCAGCACAGCCTCCACCACCTCATCCTTTTCCTCTCCATCCTTCTTGTCACCCTTTTCTCCTTCCTCATCTTGGCTTCCTGCTGTAGATGTGGACGGACCCTCCTCTGCCTCTGTTTCAATGTTTCTCTTTTTCTCTCTAGTTTGACCTCCTGCTCTCTCACTGGAATAAAGAAATGTCGGTACAGATTTTACAATGCACCTCTTGCAATAGTGCAAAGAGGAATTTGCAACTGAGGTCTGTACATTTTATAGTTTCAACAAATGATTGAGGTAACTTACTCATCTTCCTCACTCCTAGGCTCCTCTTTGATGATGGGAAACAAAGGTTCACTCTCTACTCCCTGTTCCTGTTTCAGCTTGAACAGCTTCTGACGCAACACCTCCTGGTGTCGTTCTCTCAGCCTACAGCATAAAAAGTTAGATTTAGTTTTAAACAATCAGACTCTCATTTTAAAGGCCAAAAAAGACAGCAGTACAATCATAAGTTGCATAAATTCGTAACATACAAACACACCTAAATTCATACACCGGTTAAGAATAGGCAATAAAAATAAACACAAACCAACCAAAATGTATTAACTTCAGTCTCTGTAAAGAATAAATACTTTATTACTGTGACAGGATTAAGATGGGACTTAAGCCAGCAGAAAACAGCGGGCATTGCCACATCATTGTCATACCTGGCTCTGGCCATGTAGACTTTGACCTGTTGCAACAGACTCTCCCAGTAACCGATGTCGAGATTGGATCCTCCAGCCCGAATCTTTGTCTCAATGTTTTGGTGCAGCGCTTGCAGCTGACTGTAAGTCTTTCCTTTGAACACAGACTGAACGTCAGTGCTCACAGCCGTATTGATGCCCTCACGACGATCACCTGAGAAATAAATGGATAAATTAATAATTTAAAAAAAGAAGAAGAATCATAGAAAGAGAAAAGCCATTAGAGAGGGACAATGTGAAGGCTGTCCTACCGGGCCCTTTTCCAGAGGCCTCCAGTTTTCTCAGTTTGCTGATCTCGTCCTCAGTGATGGTGGTCATGTCTCTCCAGAAGTCCACGTTCTTGCCCTGTTCCAACTCCATGTACACCTAGCAGAACATCACACATGCAGTGATGTTTTAATTACGCCGCTCTTTAAAATCAGTACACGTTAACACACATCTTTCGACATGTTTAGATTAAACATTCATGTGTTAAAACATTTCAATATAGATTTACACTCATCTTACCCTGAATTGGACCTCGCCACCATGTTTGTGGTGTTTCTGACAACTGGAGAACTTTAAAGCAATTCCCAATTAATACTAGTGTAAGTACTGTGTGGCTACTTACTCTAGTCTGTGCTCAGGTATTTTACAAAGTAAAAGTCAATATTTATGTTAGGACTTAATACTATCTACAGTGCTGTGCATAAGTCTTGAGCCACCCCTTATCTTTATATCATTATTAGAAATGGAAGATCAGCACAAATGTACATAGAGATACAGTATATAAAAGGCAAAAATGTACAACTCCAACAGCTCACCGTCATGAAGCCGTTGCTGATCAGATGCCTTACAGTATTTGTTTTCTCTGTTGAAAAGCAACAGAGAAAACAATGACAGAGCCCACCATGTTTTACAGTTGGCTGTAGACACTGTGTTAGACCTCTTCTGTACATGTTAATGACATAGAATTTAATTTACAAGATAATAAAGAATTGGTTTGTCAACTTTTGGGTAGCGTTTTGTTACTTTGACCTCTGCTATGGGCGCAAGATTTAGATTTTTCTCTACAATTTAATCAAGTTTGTTTTGGGGTTACATTTTTTTTTTTTTTTTTTTATTTTAACCTGTGCCTGATTTTCCTTTACTGCTCGGTCCAT
>VURO01004985.1:4283-16210 GCA_015108175.1 Pelvicachromis taeniatus | reverse complement strand
CAAGGTGAACAGTCTCTGGCATGTTAGAACAAGGCAGCTAAGGGAAGTCAGCAAGTCAGATCCATAACTTCAGGATAAGGATTGGCTCTAAGGGCTGGGTCGGGCGGGCGGCGGTGCGCGGCCCACTTTGCGGGGCTCTTGGGATGAACTGCAACAGGATGTTGTACTGCAGCTGGTCGGTAGATCTGCTATGAGCTAGAGGGCTACTAACTATCCTGTCTTCCTTCTTTCACCCCAACCGGTCGCAGCAGATGGCCGCCCCTCCCTGAATCTGGTTCTGCCGGAGGTTTCTTCCTGTTAAAAGGGAGTTTTTCCTTCCCACTGTCGCCAAAGTGCTTGCTCATAGGGGGTCATATGATTGTTGGGTTTTTTCACTGTATGCATTATTGTAGGGTCTACGTTACAATGTAAAGCGCCTTGAGGCGACTGTTGTTGTGATTTGGCGCTATATAAATAAAATTGAATTGAATTAAATTAACAGAATCTGAAGCAACCGGCACCAGTTGCAGCTCAAAAACAGCACGAAAGACTTAGAAAAGAAGCAGGCGATTCTACTGATCCGCTATTTAATTGCCAGAACATATTTTGAATCAAAGATTTGCAGAGGGAAAAGAGATTTGGTGCCCACCAACCAGGTTTCTGCCTTCCAACACAGGGAAGTCAGACTCACAAACTAAATGTAGACTAGGTGTTCACAAGAAACCAAGAAAACCCCTGAATATGTACACGTTTCTCCTCATCCCCGACATAGCTACACAGAGAACCTGAATCTGTAGAAAATCTGATTACACAGCACACTGCAGTAACTTTTTCACTCACCAAACACTTCTTCTCCTGCTTGGCCCCCAGTCTCGGTGTAACTAGTTGGGGGTGTAACAACTCTTCTGTATTTTGCACCCTGGAAAAAAAAAAAAAAAAAGGGAGGCATAAATAAAATGTGATGAAGCATTCAGTAACAAGCTGAACATCATCTAGGCGTAGCCACATGGTGCAGGGTCTCCACTTTGGTGACCTGAGGATTTCCAGGTTCCGCTGGCTTCATCAGTTGTTGACCTTCAGCTTGCACAGTAATGGTTCATGGCCCGGTGTGAAGCAGTGGGAATGAAAATCAGCACAACCACGTCTCTACTGTGGTTCTTAGATGGAAAAGGGTGGAGTGTCCAATCGTAGTCTGGGAAAAGTTGATTCCACAAGTAGAGGAGTTTAAAGTATCTTGGGGTCTAATTCATGAGTATGAGTGGAAAGAAATTCTCATGTCAAGGAAGACAACCTCTGGCCAATTTGCCCACGTAACTATAACCATGATAGTGAGACAATAAGTCCAAAAATGGAGCAAGGCCACATCGAGGCAAAGAGATGGGAGATGAGATAAAAACAGAATTAGATCTTGAGTGATATATATTCCCCGAGGACTATGGTGGGCAAAATTAATCTTTACACCTGAGGCCATATGGATAAACCTCACAACAAACGTGCATACGCATTCTTTTTCTCAGATAGTGTGTGCGTGCATGGCGCAAGAAAGAGCAGATGCATTGTGAACTTCCTTTATTTAATAGTTGTTATTTAACAGTGCTGTTTGCACGTTCTCGTGATTGCCAGACACAGCAATAAAAGCACAAGAAAGAAGTGCAATTTCACCAAATGTGAAACTGAGACATTTACCAAAGAAGCGGAGAAAAGGAAATGGGTTTTTTATGGTCTCAGCTTTGGGATCACAAATAGAAGCAAAACGACCGAAAGGGAAAAGCTATCATCTCTAAGGTGACAGAAATGTAGCTTAGCCAAGGGAAGGAAATTAAATCATTACGCACGATCACAGTAATTTATAGTACCCATCCTCGTCAATTAAAAAATAAAATCAGTAAACACCAAATGGTTTTCAGTGGCTAACTGTACATATTAGCACCACCTGTATTAATTGGTTTTAATTGCACTCTACAATATCAGGCTTGACTTGAACAAGAAAACATTTGAACATGTGGTCTGAACTCTGACACAGTTTATATGTTGGAAACTTAGTTTTTCTATAAATGTTCTGCCAAGAACACCAGCATGTGCCATGACTTTTTAACAAAACATGGCTGCATCTGGGTATCTGCAGCTTAATCACTGCGTTTGGTGGCTTTTCTTTGGCACGTTCTGAAATGATTTTTGAATCTGGTAAGAAAAGTAAAAGGTGGAAAATGTGCTTACGTGAACAGTACATGGTTTAGGCAATACACCAATGGAAAGGCTGTTCTGCTTTCCCTGACGACTTTGGGAACACTGAATTGTGCCATTTATGTGCGCCCAAGGAGAGCTACAACCCAACTGTACATCTGCAACATAGACCAGATGCTCCCACCCCCATTTTAAAAGCTTTTGACCACTGGCAGCTTTAAAAGTCTCCCCTTGGGCTGGAACAGTATCTCGATCTCTCTCAAACAGAAGAACAAAACAAAGATGCACCACTGCTGAATTCAAACCGCAGCACTGTTAGGTTCATACATACATTGAGTTCATAACAGGAGCAAACCTCTTCATTCTGGTCCACCAACAGCACTCAAACCCTGAAGGGCTTTATTTGAGCACACTTCAGTATCCAGAAGGTGGCTCTCTATAAAATTAGTTTAAAAGACAATGGTGCTATATTATATATATATTAAAAAAAAAAAAAAAAGACACTCTAAGCACACCTACTATTGTTCTGCAAACACAAAATTAGAGTACATCTGTAAGGTCTAATAATACTTTATCTGACTGGCTTCTGATTCATTGTGGAGCTACCACATCAGGAGGAATGTATTATCTTATTGCCAAATAACTAAGCCACACAGCTGAAAAAGCTAACATTATAATACTTATAAGTTAATCTTTAAAAACATTCCCTTGTTTCTCTTCAATATTGCTGAGAACTAAAGAAATGCTGTTATTTCTCTGCAGGAACCCCCCCCCCCCCCTCCTCCAAAAAAACCCCAACTTTGACCCCTAAGCTGGTTCATATGATTCTCACACGACCATACACATTCCTCTCATCTCAGCATGAGGCCGGTGTCTGCAGGGAAACAGGAATGAAGCAAAACCTCAATTCTGGTATTAAAGACATGCAAGTGAAACCTCCCGTTCACTGTTCACTGTTCCAAAACAAGGATATTGGTTTGTGCCAACAAGACCAATAAAAGAAAAAAAAAAAATTTAATAAGAGATTTGTGAGGCTGGGAGATACATGCACGTGGATACTTTGTCACACTGCGTATTTGACTGAAACTCCTTAGAAATGTAATTCTACTTAAAAAGCAAAAATTTACACATTGTTTCCCAAGTATTGCAATATTTTGAGCTCTTGAAATGTGATAAATCCCCCAAAAAGTCAGGCAGTTTCACAGACCTGTGATGGTTACATCAGAGTGGATTAAGCCTCCACTTTTTGATCCACACCGTTAAGCCAGAAAGCTACATAACTAAAACCTTGAGCCAAGTGGGGAATAGGAACAACTTTTTTGCTTGAGACAGAAAAAAAACAAAACAAAACATGTCAGAGTAGAGGGTTTTCTTAGTAAGGCCTCAGGCCCACATAAGGGGGCAGATGTCAGCTGCCACATGGACAAAACTCCCAGCAGATGGTCTGAGGAAAGCATGAAGGACTACAGTCACAGTCTGGCGTGGCAGGAGACGAAACATATGACACACCTGAGTTTAGGTCATGCATCTCTGCAGACAATCACCAAAAACAGCAGGGAACATAATAGGTTGTGAATTGTTTTTCATCTCACACATAACTGCTGTCCTAAGCAGTCATTCAACAGTGGTGAGACATTACAGCACTGACACGCAACAGCAAACGCTTACAGCCTAGCTTAACTGCCTCATAAAGCACAAGCAAGCCTACACTTTGCGGCTACAGAGGGACTACTTTTGTCAAACCATGGACAAGCATTGACCAATGTTGTTGGTAACAACAATCATAAAGGTAGTCATCTCAACAGGTGAAACCAGCAATCCTCTTATCAGAAGTAGCTATTCTGTATATGCATCATCTAGCATAAGAACAATCTGGTCACGAGCTGCACTGCAGGTTTCATTACAGCAGACTCAGCACAGGTGATAGGTGAAGACATGCTTTACTGCAAGCTGATCCCAAGGTACTCTGTCAGCAACTGAAAAACAAGGTAAATAAATGACCAAGAAATCCTTCTAAAAGTCCTTAAATGTCCATGTAAAACAAATCTGAGAAAACACAGTTGACACATGCCGTATGGTTAAATCCCAGTATCCCACTGGGATTTGAAAATATGCTGTCGGCTTCAGGTTTACATGTAAACAGACCACAGCTCCCCTTAAACACCTTGCAGTCAGAGAGCGTGACAACACAGCACCGCAAACATAAACATCTTTTCTGCAGCTTGATGACACTGAGTCACTTGTACACCGATGCTGAATTTGCTGTTCAGACATGGATTCTGCAGGCAAATTCAAGAAGCAGCAAAATGACACGAGGTTGCTGTGGCGCGACGCAGGTGTGTGGCTGATGCTCTGTGGCCTGGAAGCATGCGCGCCACAGTGCAAACACAGTTTCAGCCTGCAATGCTGGATAGCACGCATACAAGGACACTCAACTATCAGCCAAAGAATACACAGTGCAAAAAAGACAACAAAATAAATGACACCTTTCCCAAAATATACAGTGAACCTTACCTCTGGTTTAAAAATATGCCCAAAATGTTTTTTTAAAAAGCACAAGTTTAAACAGGACCAATGCAAAATGTGGACCGCAGCACTAACGTAAGTAACAGGTTGACTGTTTTGAGGCTTTTGAGCCCAGTGATTTAACTAATTTGTGCAGAGAGGCGGGGGGCACGGAGGGGGGATGTGTGTCTGAGCACTCAGGGATCCACCACCTGACCAACTCTTTGTGCAGAGATGTGTGAAAACAGCTTGATGTGTAATACCAGGACATTCTACCCATTTTATTATTTGACTTTTGATGTAAATCAGTTAGTTAGTTGACAGCCCCCGATAGTGTCGCCTCATATCTGTTCATGAAAACTCAAAAACAAATAAAAAAAATGTTAATCTCCTGATGTCTGAACCATTAACCCATGTCATGAACTATAGCGTGACAGTTTTTCTAAGTCATGTCCACTCAAGTCCTTCTTACACCAGATCTTGATTTTTATTTATAATCACCTCTGTAAATGCTTAATATTTATAATTGAGTGATTGTATACATTAGTGCCATTTCTTTGTAAACTCTCTAACATATTTCAGTTATAATTTAAATTAAATATTAATTAGTTTAGTCTGTTACTGTTACAGTCTAGGAGCAAATGTAACCCACATAATTTCCTCAGGGATTAATAAAGTGTCCTGATTCTGATAGTTTAGTTATATTTATTATCTTTTGCACGTCTTTCTTTGTATCTGGGGCAACTGGAAGACATTAGAAACATTCAACAACAACAGCCTCCAGTATAGCAACTTTACCACCAACAAAAGCACAACAGCGCACATGTCACACACCTAACACCTTCCAAAGCACACAGGACCCACAGAGTGCTGTTTTTCTCAGCACTATGTTCTTGGACATACTTAATAGGAACATACTCATTAAGATTTTAACTAAACAAAATCACAAAAATAGTTACTTAACAACTGCTAGCTGACTTAAAACTAACCACCAAAGACACAATATCCTGCATTTACTGATCATACTACCTTGTAATACTCAAAAACACGCTAATCGTCTCCACTGGACTGATGGTGAAACAAATAAATACCAGGACCTCTGTGTGGACGATCTTCACAGTTACAACATGGCAGCAGTGATATTCGGCGCGGAAGCCTTTGCAGTACTGATTTTAGCACAATAAAGTATCTAAACTTTGCCCTCAGGACGGGTGTTGCTTCACTAAAAGTAGTTCAGCTCCAGACAGTGAGAGTTAAAGCCACTGGAACGACTTTATCACCTGAATCAGATTCTAAGGGTATTGTTACCTGAAGCTACACTAGAAAGTGAAATCAGGTGTTGAAAGAAGGAAATGGATAAAGGGGGAAAAAAAACATAAAGCAATATTGTGCACTTACCAACTAACTCCAATGAAACATATACTTAGCCACTCTATAGCACCGCACCATGTTCTGCATAATTTCCTGATTTAATTACAGTTAACAGGGAAGTAATGTAAGTAATTAGTAAGACTAAATTTGTGGTCAAAGTAGAAAAAAACAACAACATTAGATTTAAATCAGTGGCTGATGGTGAAACAAGAGAACATTATGGCCAAAGGCCATTTTAGTAATTACACTGCAGGACAAGCCTTACACAAAAAAATTGATTGGTTAAAAACAAAACAAACCGAAGGCTACAAATAATGTACAAGCATTTATTAGAGAAAAATCACTAAAGCAACTGTAGGGTAAGTCTGGGCTTGTTAATCACAGTAGCGTTTGCCCAGTTAGACAGAGTTGGCCTACCTTTGGCAATTATGACCCGGCTCTGGCATAAAGGTCGGGCGATTGGACAAATGTATTGACGATAGGCTCAAGCTTTCTCCAATTGTTTTTTTACAAGAGCGATTTATTTATTTACCCATGAGTAAGTTTGTTAATAATGTTGGTGGAAGCTAAAAGCAGTCAACTGAAAAAAATAAGAGCGCAGTTTTAACGCCACCCTCTTCCAGCTGCGAGCAAATGCACCTTCCCCAGAGTGCGCCCAAATGCAGCCATTCATTTACTCAAACTCATAACGGAAAGAAAGAACGGCAGTAGACTATGTTCAGAAAAAAAACAAACGCTTTTATTAAAATAAGAAAAACCCACAACGGTGGGGAGGGAAACAAAGAGAAACTGGCTAATTGACAAAACCATCTTCAAACACTTTCACATACATGCCTGTTTTTTCTCCACGCACAGTAAGCCAACTATAGAAGTTTAGCAAGCAAAACTTAGAACAAAGCACAATTTAAACAACAGCGTTCAAGCTAGCGTGCATATTTGATGTGAAAGACAAATTTGGTCCCATACTCAAAAAAGATGAACTCACAGGGTTCCCATCTGTACTTGCTGTAGCCAGATGTTTATCGGGTTTATCCCAGCACTGTTTCAATCATACATCTGCTTCTTAAGATTCTTCAGAACCTTTAGTGCATTATAAAGCAGCACTTCTTCATTAAGCCCATTGAGAATTTAAAATGTGCAATGCTTCAGTGGAAGTCTAATCTCCTTAAGCTATAGCTGCAATCATATGCCGCTTATACAGTCATGTGAAAATGACTACACAGGCCCGGAACAGCATTTAAATGAGCCATTGCGACATGTGTTTTTCTTTTTCCGTCATTCCGTTCTAGATTAGCTTCTGTTTCTTTATCCAGTATCAGACAAACTTTGGTTGTCAGCTGATCGCCTGACGTTTGACTCTAGATCACGTAAGTGAACAACCCAAATCCTTTGGCTACACAACAAGCCCAAACCACCCCTCCACCACTGTGCTTTATTAACTGGTATGAGGTGTTTGTGCTGTGTTTAGCATTAACCAAACATGGCAGTGTGCATTATCACCAGACATCTCCACTTTGGTCTCATATGCCCGAAGGACATCGATCCAGAAGTTTTGTGGTTTGTTCAGATGTAATTTCCCAAAACCTTTGCTTTGTTGTCAACTCTTTTAGAAAGAAGAGGCTTTCTCCTGGGAACCTCTTCCGAACAAGTTATACTTGTTTAGCCTTTTTCTCATCGTAATAAACTTTAATATTCAACATGCTAAGTGAGGCTTATAGAGCCAAACATGCATGTCTTGGTTTCCCCCCCCCCTAGTTTCTCTGACCACTGTGCACACTGACCGTGGGGTGAATTGGCTGGTATGTTGACTTCGGGGAAGACAGACAACTTGAATGTTTTCCAGTTGTGAATAAGCTTTCTCACTGAGGAATGGTGGTCTTCAAATTGTTTGGAAATGACCTTATAACCCTTCTCACATTGATGGGCAGCATCAACTGCTTCTCTAAGCTCAAAACTAATGCCTTTCCTCCTCAGCCACATGTTAACACACACCTCGACACTCCAGACCACCAAACTGCCAAAACGTCATTTGTAAATAACACATTTATATTTGCTTAGCAGCACCAGCCCGCTACTTACCCTCTTAACTCCTACGAAAAATTTCTACTTCTATGTTTTTCCCACATACTGCTTCTACATAATGGCTTATTTTCTTAAATAAATAATGGCATAGTACAATATGTTGTTTGTTATTCACATTAGGTTTCTTATCTGACAAGAAATTTTTTTTTGTTTTGTGTAAAAACCTTAAAACCAACTGAGGGCTCACTCTTCAGTCACATGACTATATATAGTAATAAAGTTTAGTAATTACAACTAAAACTTAAAGGGTAAACTGACCTGTATCGTACACTAGTTTCCTTTCAAGTTGAGAACCATTTAGCTTGAGTTGATATTTCTCCATTTTTCAAGCCTGAGAAATTGATGCTAATAATATTCAGTAATCTCAGCTTTGGTTTAAGACTAAGACTGCTGGTTTACAACAACCCTTGTGTTATAAACTGAAGCCCTTAAGTTTGAAAATCAGTGGTATTTACAAACTGGTGAAAGTCTAACATAAGAAACTATTGATTGCATTCTGGGAATTACAGCATCCAACATAAGCTAGACACATATTAAGGTGCCTACGCATGCTGATTTCAGGAATCGGATTAAGTTCATCACAAGTTACATTGAGCAACGTGAATCTAATAAACGTGGACATCACGTATGATGATAGCGCCTACTATTGAATCAGGGCCAAGAGCCACGGCTGTCATTTCCTTTCTATTTTCTACATCCTCTTTAGTTGGAGAACAAATTATACACACGTTTCTTCTTAGTTAGTTTTCCTTTTTCACATTTTTATGTCCATCCATCCCATTTCATTTCACACAGGTTCTTGTTGGTTACTAGCAGACGTAAGTCACAAATTATCCAAATTTTCTGGATGTCTTTGTAGGCAATGGTGTATAATCAAGAGTCCCAGGAAATGTAGATAAACAGACATGATTACACTATTTGGTCTATGAATAATGATCAATATTGGCCAATATAGCTATGTATACACAATGTGGTGCCACGACATTTGGGGCTGCCCAAAACACATCCAGCGTACCTGGCTTTAGGGAGTAACTACTTAGTTAATTTATTTACCTAACTAAGCAGAACTCGTATGTACAGAAGTGTGGACATCGAAATGCTAACAGGTGCTGCACTTGTGAGCTGTAGCTCAGTAACCTACTCGCTTAATAGTGGTTGGTTTGGATATGGCATGCAATGCAGTGGAACCACATTGGGGTGGGAATGTAATAGGGCAACCTTTCCAGCTTATTCATTATCTTAAGCACTGGTTAAATTGTGCATGCCGAGCCCTCAACGCACAATTAAGGTTACATAATGTTAAACTATATGTGTTCTTTTTCTTGGCCTCTTTACATAGACCAGTATTACCAGGATGTATCAGTATAGTTATTCTGTTAACCAAATTCAGCCAACGGCCTTAAGCCAGGCCAAAGCACACCTACATAAATGAGTGTACATCCTGCAGTAGCTGTTTCATCAATTTTCAGAATCAGAGTACTTTATTAATCCCTAAAGAAATTATGTAACCCAAATGTTACACATATATTTTAAGCAGAGAGTAAATATGATTCAGTACATAGCCACACACTTCAATGACTCACTGTATTACGTACACCAAATAAGGCACTAAGTATTTTTACCCTTTCTGGTTACGTAGACTTGAAATTAGGAGTTAAAGGATTGCATTAAACATGGCATCTCTACCAAAGTGCCATCATTACAATTTAAGGCACTTGTTATTTTAAAAATAACACTTATTTTTAAAAGTGTTAGACTAGAACATATTTTGCCACAGGGAAGGCAGTTGGACCATGACCAAGGTGAAAGTCTACTTCACTTGTTGAATCTGTCTGCATCAAAATTATTACACCATTTATTAGTTTTTCATTCCTCTTAAATTTTCAATTGAGGTTAGTTTCAGTTATTTTATTTAATTACTATAACATGGGTGGTATTTGTCAAGGGCAAGATTTGTGGATTCCAGAATAGGTATTACAACCTTCCAAACATCACTTGTCACACACTCGGATCCTTGCCAGGCTGAACTCACTGTGATGAAAAAATATATTTCTTGTTTTATTCATTTAGTTTGTAACCAATATTAAAAGCCTACTTTCATTTTTTTAAGGTTATGTAATGAAAACATGTTTCAATAACTAGTTTTTGTAAATAAATTTAAAATAATTAACTTTTTTCCCCTTTCAGGATTCGTTGAAGGCAAAAATGAAATGACAAAGTACTATTACAAAAGTTTCCTACACTTTAATCTAGTTCAGGGCTCACCAACCTTTCTGAAAGTGAGAGCTACTTCTTGGGTACTGATTAATGTGAAGGGCTACCAGTTTGACACACACTTCTGAAATAACACATTTCCTCAGTTTAACTTTAATTATATGTTATCATTAATAATTAATGATATTTATCTATGTAAAGACACTGATTATGGCAACTGTTTCTGTGGAGACCAGCTAGCGCTGATCTAATATTTAATAATAAAACATTTTTTTTTATATATTATCTCTAACAAATTGATTTAAAAAAAGTTATTTTTTGATTACAAAAAATAAAAATAGATGCAGCTTACTGGTAAGTTGTTAATAGTTAGCTATTTTTAGAACAGGCCTGTGGGCTACTCATATGGTCTTTGCCCGCGGGCACCATGTTGGTGACCCCTGATCTAGTTCATTCAGTGTTAAATTGCAGTATTAAAGCACTGCCACGGGACAGCATGTAAAGGAATCACACATGCAACCTTTTACTCATGCTGGCTGTTAATCAGGGCTGTCAAACATGGCAACAAAATCAGCACTGCATGGAAAAAAAAAAAAAACAATGTGTGGGGGGCATTTAATCCACTGCATCCATTTGAATATTTAGCTTTTTAAAACAAAAATTCGATTTTACATTATAGTAGTATAGATTAACTTAAATTAGTTTTACTGACGAAAAAAAAAATGCTGGACACTGAATAGGCGAACAGCAATTCAATGAAAAACAATGAGAAATGGACAAATATGAGGAAATTTCACAAAGACCACTTTGACCCTGCTGATTTCCATCAAGCCTATTAAAAGACTTCGTGTTGACGCTCAGAAATTTAGTACAATAGAGTAAGTGAATATTTATAAAGAGGGAGTGTACTGTTTGAATGCCATATTTGCATATCACCAAACGCAGTCACTTCACAATGGTAGCTCCCCACGCATATAGCATTTAGGAAGGTGGGTGAAGGCTGTGTAATGTCGACAAGTTCAATTAAAAAAAAAAAAAAGATCAATCACACAAGTTAGACTCGGGGGAACCGCCTGCTGTTGAGGAATGGCAGTAAAAACACCTATCACTCATCAATACAATGATCAGAGGGAGGGCTGAACTCCGCACGTGGTTCGAATAATATCGGACTAAGCGTGCTCCACTTCCGCGTCCTTGAGACGTGATTTCAACACGACAGCGTTAAAAGGCACAAAATGACCACTTAAAGTAATCACTATTGTTCAAAACACCGCAACACACCTCACAGAGGTACTATTTCAAAGCCCCCGACTCCACAGTCAGCCCGTTCTCGGAAGCTAACGCTAGCCTGGAAAGGAAGACAACAATCCAACCAGCTAACATGAGCTAGCAGACGACACACAGGAAATTAGCTCACAGTCTAGAAAGACCAACGATATAAAACACGGTGTTATGTTTCGTTACAAATGTTCGCAACAGCGGCGAACAAAATCCACGAGCCGTGGATAACGCTGCCCGGGTCCATGTTGTGGGAGTGAATGATAACAAATGGGTTTTTTTTTTATATAGTTACCTCACTCGAGTGCCGTGTG
>VURO01004978.1:8558-23955 GCA_015108175.1 Pelvicachromis taeniatus | reverse complement strand
AACCATCACATAAGATTCGACACAGGAAAAACAAACTTGTAGAGGAATAAAACTCCGGATGAACTCCTATAGCGTTGAAAACGAGAGGGAGACATCAAAGCAATTTTTTACGACACGCAAAAACACTAATATCCGCGAGGCTAAATCATGTCATTAGTGCATGAGATGACATCTTCCTGTAAGTAGAACACATAGTTTAGTAGGTGGAGGTAGCTGTGAGGCTGAAGGGTGTTGGCAGAGTCTTCCACTTCTGCTGTGACAGCCAGACATCAGACAGACAGAGAGCCGATAGAGACTTGGAGCTGAGAATAGCAGAGGTGCCCTTTTGTTTCCATGCAGCCAGGAAACACTGAACTGTCCTGCAGTCTGCAACATCCCAGTTTGGGGGGGGAAAAAGCAGTATTTGCACACTAACTTACTCTAACAAGATTAAAACGGGACATGATCATAACGTTCCTGATAATGGCTGTCTCGCAACTGGTCATTTGCTAAGTTCTGGATTCTGCTGTTCGATGTGCTTTCTGTCACATGTGGTACCAATACAGTTTAAATTACTGCTACCTATTACATGATTACAGTCCACTAACAGACCACTGCTGGGTTTGAAAGATGAAACATAGCACATTATAGTGAGGTGTAGAAGTCCACCCATAAAAATCTAAGATTTAAATTTAGATCCACTTCATGGTAATCTCCTTGGGCAGCGTTGCATTTCTTTTAGTGCAGTTTTTTGAAGTCCTGTTTAGACAAGCTGGACTTTCACCGTGGACCCCAAACTTGAACAGAAAGCAAGCATCAGCCTCTGAAAACTTGTGAAAAAGTCAAACTAACATTTGGTGATACAAACTGGGTCTCTGGCCATGTCCTGGTGACATACGAGCACGGTAGTAATCTCAAGTATCCAAGGTCAAGGGACACACAACATGTGAGGATCAGTTTTGCGCTGGAGAATTTGTTTTTGTTTTTTTCAGAAGAAACAACCTGCTCTGGAGTGCTTGTCATTATGTCGTGCCGTGGTAAACAGCACAGTGAAAAAGGAGAAAGTGAGTTTTTCTGGTGATTCCAAGAAAGCTGCTAACCACCCTCCGAGTTCTTAAGATTTAGCTCCTAACAACGTTGCCTTCTTGATTAAAATGAATATTATCTGCAGTTAATAAAATTCCATAATGAAACGTTTACGTCACTTGCATTGCATGTGTTCTTCAAATAAATGCACAGTTAAATTCGGGTTTTGGAAAGGTCTCAACAACCTAACAAAAATACCATGCATACAACTTCAACAAGTACAGTAATCCAAAGCTCACAGACCTTTTGACCCTAGTTACTAAGCCAGGATAAGCTATTACAATCGCTGTTTTGAGGAGGACTTTAGCAAATTGCCAAATATAAGTGTTTTCCCAGCATTTTACCTCCAGTCTAAAGCTGACATATATCCAGAAAGGATTTGTTTTAGAAATCACTCCCATCTCCACAGCCAATGTGCCAAAGCCACCAGCAATCACAGCTTTTCTCATCTCATGTCAGATGCTAAAGTTAGCTTCTATGGCCTTATCTACAAACAGCACTAAACCCGACTGTCTTTAGCTAGCGTTATCTCCCCGTCTAAGTGATATACAGCACCTGCTGCCTGTCACAGATAGACTTAGCCCACACTAAATCCAGCCAGGATGTCCACATTAACACAAGCACGCCACAAAGTTCAGCTGCATTATATGTTTTGGCAGAGAAATCAATGATAAATCTCAGTCTTCATAATGAAAAATGTTCAGGGAAGTACTTATTGCCAAGCAATAATCCCAAGGATGGGTTATTGTATTTTCTCTATTGATCCTTCAGATTTATGCACTCGCACTTAGATTTGTTGCCTGTTGCTGTAAAGAAATAAAAATGTATCTAGCATAGTGAGAGACACATTTCCACACAGAAAACCCTCTTTAGTTCTTGGTAGGCTCAATATTAGCTCTTAAAATCACCCATTAATCCAGAGACATCTTGTCACTGTCACTGTCCATCAGACAGGCGGATCCATGTGTTTGTCTCACAGTTGCTAGTCAACATGAAAAACACAACCTCAGCATCAATTTGTCAGCTTGTCTGGATGGGTCTTAAAATCGGGTCATTATCGCAGCAGGCACAAATCCGCTTTTAGATTGCCTGAGGTAGCGTTTCTTACATAAGGCCACCCAGCAACTTCCAAAGCCATAAACTTATGAGAAACATTCAACAGGTTCAGACTGCATATCGCTCAGAGGCTTCGGGATGAGCTCTTGCTTGTACTGACCAGGAATCTGAAGCTTCTCCGTGTCAAGGTTAACAAGTTGCTTCTAAACTGGCAGATGAGGTTTATGTGCAGATGCACCCAATGAGTTTCTGATGCTTTTAAGCAGCATGTTGAATAATTAGAATCGGAGTGGTGCTGCTTTCTGCGGCCAACAAATAACTGAAGGGAAGCCGGGTTTGAACCCCAGTGGGATTTTTAAAGCTGCAACTTAGCACAGACGGGAAAAAAATTACAAAAGTGATATGTTTTATGGGCTTTCTCTTGATTGGCTGTCACCAAGCTAAGAAAATACTGCTCGGTTGTATCCTCCAGGGTGTCACTGCTTCAGTAGCAACAGGAAATTTACGGCTGTCCAAGCTCTCATAAGGTCTCTGGGAAAAAAAAAAAGAAAGATGCAGTCACTGGAAACAGCACACACTGTACTTTATTCTGTAATTCCTCCTTTTACACGGCTAGTTACGATGGAGTCAGCTTGGTGTCACAGGACTTGTCATCTGTTTGGAGATGACGCCAGCTGCAAGGTTTTCAGAACACAAACTGAGTCATGAGCCAGAAGCATCCAAAAATCAGAGTTTGGTTTTGATCCTCGACAGAGAGTTTTAAAACATTTCTGGCAAAAGCAAACATTTTATTTACAGTCGACAAAGGATTTTCACTCTCACTTTCAAAGTGAAAGTTCACCTTTCTAAACCGCTCACCACAACATATACCATTCATTAAGTGTATTTTTGACTCATCCTCACCAGAGCATGCCTGCATTTCTGGAGGGCACTGCATGGTTCAAGATGAGGGTAGGGTGTGTACCTTTGGTTTATGTGTGTGTGGGTGGCTGGTTTAGTGTCTGAATGAAACAGCATGGGAGAAGAGGGAGAGGAAGAGGGGGGGAATGAATAACGTGTCAGGCTTTTTAGTTGAGAGACTTCTTGTGTTGATGAATAATTGAGCTGTAGTCAGGCAGAGAGCTATTTCATGAGCTCCTCTGTCTCCAAGATAAAATTAGACCCTTCTCTCTGTGTAGACAGTCTCTTTGAACTGCTACTGTCTCAGAGCATCACTCGGCTCTCTCTAAAGCCCGCTTGTGCCTTCTTGAGCAATAAGTCTCAGTAGATATGAGGAGGGAGACAAACATGCTCAGTGGACGAGGGGAAATCTGTGTTATACAAGCCAGGAAAGCAGAGAAATTGTACTTTACTGGGCTTTGTTGTAGGTGAATTTTGTATGTGTGTCTGTGTGTGTGTGTGTTGGGGGGTTAAACGTATCAGAATAAAAGCACTAATATTATTCTTGTGTTGATTTGGGGCCCTAATTTGATATTCAGAGCTCCCCTCAGCAGAAGCTGTAATGAAGTTCTGTCTCTCCTCTGTCTACCTGTCATACCAAGATCCCCCAGGCTTTCCTGTCTTTGCCCGGCCTCTGAATACCCACAGCCCATCTCAATCTGTCACTCCTGTCAGGCCCACAACGCCACCAAAGAACCCAGAAAGTAGGACACTGAGAACTCATAGCACACACACACACACACACTGAGAGAAATGCTTCATAAATTGTGGCAAAAAATACACATTTTGCGACAGAGGCCTCAGAGTCCGTCAACGTAATATCTGGTGTTATCTATGGACAGCCAGCTCTAAATGGGGCATTCAGTGACTCTTCAAAGCCCACCGTTTCTGCGGGGCAACCCGGGCTGTATTGTTACTGTTTTAATTAGAACTGCTCCTCGCCTGCTCCCTGAGATCCACCCAGCCTCAACATCAAAGCGCTGCTCTGAATAATGATGTACCCCTCCATGCCTCAGGTACAGCCTGAATCCCCACCACCCCAACCCACCTCTTCTCCTTATATCTCTACACCCCTCCCTCCACACCTCTTTGTACCTCTCTGCTTCCCAATTTACTGCTATTTCTCTGTGTGCTGACATAACACTATTTTGTCATGTTCGGGGCAAGAGTTGACGGCGGGCTTTCCGTGTGTTCGTGTTCAATGAGGCTATGATAGTCTGGCAGTTACATTCTCGAGAAACGAGTTCTTTCTATCTGTCCTGTACGTACTTCCAGTCTGCTAAAGAAGGTCCTGGGTTTAAATCTAGCTTTGGTTCTTTCTATGTAGCATTTGCATGTTTTCTACAGCTACTCTAACTTTTTGCCTCAGCTTATGCAAGTGAGCTTAATGGGAGATTCTAAATTGTCCGTAGCAGTAAATGCGAGTTTGCTTATCTGTCTCTATGTGTAACCCGTAGAGTGACTGATGACCTGATAAGGGTGAAAACCTCCCTTTCGCTCTTGATCTACCACCCAACCCCTGACCGCGCACTGGATAAACCAAAGAAAATGGATATATATTTAATTTAGTCATGTATCTCATTTTTCTGAACAAAAATCATTACAGTCCTTTATCAACAGTCCACAAAGCACAACATACAGTAAATGTGTGACCTAATTTTACAGATCACACAGAGAGAGATTAAGTTGGTTACATGGCAGCGGTCCCTTTATTTCACAACAGAAGAAGAGAAAAGGGAAGTTTGATGTGTTACTTTTGCTCAGCAAACTAAAAGCATCAAAGTTCAGTCTTTGCAATGGAAATACCAGCTGAACTCAAGGTCAAGCCTTTGTTTGTTCCGGGAGCTTTCGACTGCTCGAAATGATCTTCACCTGCATCAGTTAAGAGCTGCCTCATCGAACACAGATTAAATTAATGTTGCGTAGCTCAAGATTAGCATTATAAGGGACAAACTCATTTATGGCTGCGTAATGAAATTCATCAGACTACTAGTAAGGACATTAACAGGCTCTTTAAATGCTTATTTGTACAAAAGCAATTATTTCTCGCTGATTTACAATATATAAGAAGTAGACACGCTCAAATGTTGCAAATAAAGAAAGCTACCCTCTTAACGATCAAACAAAGCTATAATAACAAGAGAAAGTAATCCATTAAGAATCTTTCTGCCCATACTGGGCTCAAGCTTAGCGCTTTCCTTTAAAAACATCACCTCATATAATCCATCCTCTGTCTCGTATTGGCTTTCACTGGCGTTCCTCTGTGCTGACTCAGAGCTGCATTCCTCATACACTCCTGTAAACACACACAAGAATGAGGCAACGCCAAAAAAGTCTCATGAAATATAGAGGTTATGTAATCTCTTGAATCACGGTGCACTCAGTTGACTATTCACTAGGCATGGCACCCATTAAGGCAGATCATATTTTAATGAGTTTAAAACATAGTAGGATCTAGGAACCTAGGAAGCAATGCACAATTATGTAACTCTTAACCTTCTCTTAAAATGCATTGTGTATTGTATTCAAAGCAGGTCACGGATCATCCTCCAGTCAGATGGTGGCTCATTGTGGGGGCTTAATTTAATAATCTGATTTACATAAAACTGGAAGGGGTGTTTAAAATTGCAAGGAAATCTTAACCATGTGTGACTTTTCAAAGTCATACAATGTTTCAGCCGAAATATCAAAACTTTGCTGAAGTAAAGGTTATAGTACGTCATTTATTCCCCCTTCCTGTAAAGGGAAACAAAACATTTTCAATATAAATATAAAAACACCAGAACTTCTTTCAGGTCATACAATATTTGGATATTTAGCAATAATGTAACACAACAAATGAATACACTCTAGTCTAAGTTCATGTGATGTGACCTTGTGAGAACAGTGCAACTAATTATTTCCTAAATTCACAGCTGGTTGGTATAATTTTTAAAACAAACATATTTCCATTATTTCCACTGGTGAGAATCCTGCTATAGAGAGCTACATGCTAGTGCTAATTATAGCTTAACATAGTTCTTACAAGTACAACTGCCTTGATAACTGCCTAGAAATTTAGCTTAAGAGGTATAAATGAAAGAATGATTTGACATTTTTAGAAATAATGTTTTCTTTTAAATAATTATTTAATAATGTAATAAACAGGACTACTGGTAAACATGGTGCAGTACCCAGGAGATAGCTAACTTAGCTTGCCTAGCATAACAAATGAAAGCAGGAGGAAATGGTTAGCTTTCTACGGAATAACTGTTGCTATTTGTAGTCTTTGAGCTAATCTAACCGCTTCCTTGCCTGCCGCTTTCAATGTACAGACATGACCGCATCTACTCTTGTTAAATCAGACTATTTCCAATAACATGTGACCAGAGCAACTAATGCTTTAAGAACAGCAGTGTTAGTTTCAGGTTGCACATATGATGTTCAAACATTTTTCAGCCCAAAAGTGATGTAAATTAAAACTCCCTGCTACAGTAATAAGGTCAACTGAAAAGACACCTGTTCTTGTATAAATCACATTACCAAGCATTGCAGAAGGGATTGAAAATACATAATTTTTCCAACCTTTATATTCCACCCCTTCCATTGTTACAGCAAGCTTAGCACAGTAATCCTACTTTGAGCGTGCTGCATTTGAATTTATAATCTTAGGTAAAGGCGGTGTGCCGCTTTGCTTGTTAGAATGAGAACAGCAGTGCTACAGCAAAATTAACATGTGGCCTCCGACATCTTCATCAGGCAACAAAGTGCCTATTTTTGTTTGTTGTCTGGATAAAAGCCTGTCAGCTGGCTACAAGGCCAGGATTAATTGCAGTGGTTGAGGTGATGTAGTGTTTTCTTTGGTCATGTATTGATGGGGGTTGCTTTGGCCCGTTTAACCTGTGAGGCCTTTAGGGAGTAGAACATTGAGAGCAACCTAAGGCCAAAGTCTGACGCATCTATCATGAGGATTACATCACTTACACCATCAAAGGTCAGTCGCATTAGGTGTTCACAGTTTCCTCTGTGAAGGAGTTGCAGCAGTTTAACGTGTTGCAGTGAGTTAGCTGTAAAATGTCAACATGTTTCCTTGCAATTTAATCATTTTGTATGGCGTCGGCTTCTCTTCTGCCTCAGATAATGATGGTACTCAGACAAATAGATGGAGATTTCTAGAGTAAGTCTTTATAGCGCAGCTTCCCGCTGGGAAAAAGACCATACTGAGAGAACAGTGAACTCACTGTACTCTATTTTTGTGTTATTGGATGAATACATGCATGTTTGTGTTTGTGCGATGGGGTGGGGTGGGAGCAGGGGGGTTGTGTTTGCGTGGGCGAGCCAGTGAAACAAAAATCAATGCTGTAATTGGCGTGCACCTCCTGATGAAGCTATTTGAGAATTGCGGCCCCACAGGTCACGGAGAGGATGACCCATGACGATGACATCAGAGCCCAGAGCACAACAACAAACGCGGTCTTGTTGCAGCAAAAACAAAGGATGTTTGTTTGCCGGGTCCTTTTTTCTCTTTCAAGATCCATCCTGTGAGTTGAGAATGTGACGACGCAGTACACTGACCTTTGTTTCTCTGGTAACAGACTCTCTCTGTCGGTCTTCAAAGTACTGAAAGCGGCGAGGGGAGGCTCAGAGTTGGCTTTGGTGTTGAGTGCTGATCACATGAGCAGCTGAAATAACAAAGCAGTCTGATCTACACACAATCATGTGAGTCAGATCTCTAAATACCTGAACTAACACTGATTCCTGATAAAAGAGATAAGAAATAAGCAAAATGGAGAAAATGAGCAAAAGAAATGCATATTAAAATGGATCTATATCTCCTATACAGCTCTACTGTGGAAATACATTGAAATAGTATCATGACTTTCATTTCCCACCGCGGCATAACAGCCTCCTCAATGTCCCAGACACTGAAGATAACAACACCAGTGCAGTGAGTCAGCACAGTCATCCATCCTTCTAAGGTTATTGGCAAGCCCCTCTGAGGATAACATGACATGACAGTGGAGCTGCTAAAGTCTTCTGTCTCCTGCCTCTTCACAGAGGTGTACGCCGTTATGAGGGGAACAAGATGCAAATTGCAAATGTTAGACCAAGCATGAAAATGCGAGGGAAAGTGATTTATGGTGCAATCTGTGAGTATCCCTCTTAATTAATATCGTGTCATATTGTCCATGGACGAGGTTTCTCTGATGAAGCACGGGAACGAGAAGACACTGGAAAACCTGGACAGCTTTCAGTAAAGGGGCACTGAGATAAATCAAGGATAGTTTTTGAAGTACGAGCCATAGGGGACGTGTAATTAAGTAAATGACACGGCGTCTTTCTCGCACACGGCAAGCCAAACGTGGCTGTAATATTACTGCCACGTGTGAGAAGAATGGAAATGGGAACGTTATGTCTGTGGAAAAAGATCCACGATAACATTTACAGCCAGCAGAGAGTGTTAATGGTAGTGTGATGGCTGACATTAACATTTCAGGCATGTAACAGCTGCCGGCATGGAGCAGCTACCTCCGATTCATGCACATTATCACCAACGTGATATGTCAAAGTCTGTGCTACAGATTACTGCACAATTGTGTTATGTGTTTATACACCACTTTGCATTTAAGCTTGAATTATTATTAATCTTTATTAATCCTGAGGTTTCTTCCTGTTAAAAGGGAGTTTTTCTTTCCCACAGTTGCCACATGCTTGCTCATTTGATTGTTGGGTATTTCTATTTTTGTAGGGTCTTTACTTTACGATATAAAGTGCCTTGAGGTGACTGCTGTTGTAATTTGGTGCTATATAAATAAAATTGACTTGAAATTGTTTCTCACATATTTGTATACCACTGAAAAATGCAAAGCACTGGATAAGAATGAGAACTACTATAAAGATGATTTTAATTAAATGAAAGGAGTCTACACAAGTGTAAAAAAAAATTAATACTTGAATACATACCTGAAGAAATTAATACAAATGATGTTTTTTCTTTAATTTAATTATAATTAAACTTGTTGTTGTAGTTATTGTATGAATGATGCGTTTGGTATTTTTATATTAGTTATGTATGTTATGCAATAGAAATGCTATGTTTTTATATGACATAACAATAAAGCTCTTTCGAAACTCTTGAATATAATAATCGTAATGATTCTGAAAGTAAAATCAGATATCGTAGTATAAAATTATACAAGGTTACATCAGGGTTTCTCTGATTCTGCTGCTCTTTCCATTCTGATGTCATATAGTGACATACTGTATATATCAAATATGCTGAATTGTTGGATTTGTCATTACAAATGGCATT
Source organism: Pelvicachromis taeniatus (assembly GCA_015108175.1). Lineage (NCBI taxonomy): Eukaryota > Metazoa > Chordata > Actinopteri > Cichliformes > Cichlidae > Pelvicachromis > Pelvicachromis taeniatus. Next base: position 14,603 of record VURO01004978.1, on the reverse strand, counting down.
ACTTATATGAGACAAGTTGAATCATTTCTCACAGATAAAAAGTGCTTGATAAAATAATTTAACCTTAATTTCCAATTGGTAGCTGCTCAGAAGCGACCTGGATATTAAAAAAAAATCATTTTTGGAGTTCAAACTCCATCTGCTGATGACAATCGTGTTGCTAAATGGACAACCAAATAGGCTTTTACATTTGTTTTGGATGTCAAGAGTGAGCTCTGACACTCTAGATGAAATGTAGTTGGGATCAGACGCTGCATAAAACTTTGATTGTGTCAGGCTATCAGCAACCCCTCCCTTCATGTATGAAAGGCAGCCAGAAATACTGCCAATCATTGGAGACAGAGAGCACATCCAGTCTTTGTGCTCACGTCTGTGCCCATCGCTCAGCCTGGTACTGTCAGCAGTTCCACACCCCCAAAGGATTCCTGCAGCGCCATGTGGCAACGAGGGTCACATTGCATTCTGGGAAAAACTCTGCTATGATCCCCCTCTGGGCACAGACCCCCCTTCCTAACAATCTTGCCCAGTCTCCTCCAAAAATTCCTCTGCCCCCCAGGGCACTGAACAGCCCAAAATAACAGGACACATCAGCACTTTCATCTGCACCCCTGAGCAAGCTCAGACACTGCAGCAGCAGCTGTTAGACCACTCGCAGGCACGGATAGCTCTGAAAAGTACTAAGGCACTATAGTTGGCACACCCCTTTCCCCCTCTAGTGATACGAGCACAGACGGAGCCAGACTTGGATAAGAGTGCCAAGCTAGGTGGGGCTGACAGAGTTGTCCTTTAGCCGTCCTTCAGAGAAAGACACCGTAAGATGAATACACTGCATGAACATCAGTTTGCCACTATTGCATCCTGTTAAGGCTATGGTCGGGGTGTTAGATTGTGAGGTAATCAGTGTCATGTAAGGGCTTATTGTCAAAATTTGTACAATGTATGGCCACAAGATACATTCTTCAACTCCTCTGGCCTTCCTAAATTTCCCTGGTTATTTGAAAGCCACAATACAGACGGAGCTGAGAGAGTACTGACATAAAGGAGGATTTCTTGCTGGGATACTAACTATACGCTTCAAACAAAGCACAATGCAGGCTGTTCCACAGATAAATGTATTTATCACTATTAGATATAAAAATAAAAAAATAATGGTATCAGCAGAAAAAGTTACTTAGATAAAGGTTGCACAGGCCAGTTAGGTTACTATGTCGCTTTGTAGATCAACACAGTAAAACACATGACCTGTGTTGAAAGTTGTGACTTTGCAACAGAGCAGCCTGATGTATCTGAAGAGATTGTTTTGCAACACCTGATGGAGGAGTGTAGACCTGCCGGTAATAAGTCACAGTCAAGTTGTTTGCTGCAGGGTACAAACAACAACCTTATGTACAATGGAGGAAACAGAAATATGTACTGTGGTGTAGGAAGCCTACAAAAAACACTCAGCACATTGATGATAACATGATTTAGATTTTAAAATATTTTTTTCAAAACCTTTATATTTTGTTGTAAAGGATTTATTTATTTTTAAAGGAATGAGACACTGTAATTATCCATGAACATTAAGATTAAGATTGAGCTTAAAAGCTGCAAAACATGAAGATGTGAAGCTCGCTCTCATAGGCGGTATAAAACATTTTTCCGGGTTAGAAAAATAAAGTCAGTGTCGATCTGCATTCCGAAGGCTGCCAGATGGCGATACCTGTGGTTGCTAAAAGACTTCCAATCCAAAACACATTCCTGATGGACTTATAGCCTCATTCACTCATTTTGGGTCATATTTAATTAAATAATTAAGTGTGTTGTAAAGCTTGTTCATACCATGTTTTAGGATGAAGATATAAAACCCTAGGCTCAAAGACAGTCAACTGTCAATCACAGGACATTACTCAGTGAGCATGCAGTTTAACATTGAGACCCGCCCCTCTGAAAGGCTCATCTCAACACTTCAAAACAAGATTTCACAAACCAACAGATGACGTAAAAGTAGGTCACAGTCATGGTAGCTAAGTTTGCTTTTTTACTGTGTTTATGGGGTGGCTTCAAGAGTGAGTCCTTATACATTATTCATAAATTTAAATAATAGAAATAATAGAAATGCAACCTGCTAATTTTAATTCTAATATACATTATTATTAATTCTAATAATTCTAATATTAATACCTAAAGTTTAATTTACTAAGACTGTTGCAACTTTGTGTGACTGGCTGCTTCTAACACATGTAGCATTAGCTATTAGCTTTCAGCTTCACTTTAACTCTGCTAATTGTCGTCAGAGAGCTTGAATCAAATTGACTGTGTTTGTGGTGTTTTTATAGAAATAACAAAGCTTAGCTGTGAAGTTAACATACAAACCATCGAAGAAGGCTGAACTCCAGCGCTGGTGAGTGATGTTCTCTTATTTTATGTGTCTGCTACGTAATTAGCAGCTAGCTGTACGTTAACCAAGATAGCTAGTCGCTTTTGTCATGTAATGCTAAAATCCAGGCTCACTTTTCATGTTTTATTCCGAGATGCCATATTTTATAAATTTTTTAAAAAAAAAGGTTTTATTTTTAAGTTTTTTTTTTAAATTTAAGTTCAATTCAATTCCAAATCACAACAACTCTTTTTTATATCAAGCCACTTTATATAAGGTTTATGGAGCCTTGCTGAATAAATCGCAAGCCTGCATTTTCAAGTTCCTAGTTGGAATTTCAATCTGGAACTCCCCCTCAACTCATATTTCCCACTCGGAAAGTTGAAGCAAAGTCAAAGCAACCCAGACTTAGCATTCCAAGATGGGGGCACATAACGTAAACAGCAGTAAAATCGTAAACTTTTAATCTCTTGCACTGATCAGGCGACAGTGGGAAGGAAGAACACATTTTTAAAATGGAAGAAACCTCCGGTAGAATCAGGCTCAGGGACGAACAGCCATCTGCTGAGACTGGTTGGGGTAAAGGGTGGTTTAAAAAGTTTAAACTTTTTAAACCACCCAAGCAAAGATATTTTGTCCTTGATCTCAATTACACAATAAACACAACTGACCATGTTTTAGGGTGGGACATCAGTTAGGAATGATGCCCTTTAGTAATGCCCTTCCCTGGACTGGAGAGCACTACAACTTCATTGAGCATTTTTGAGCTGGAGTTTAAAAAGAGGAAGAAGAGTGTAAAGTGCAGCAATAAGGTTTTCTATGTGTGTGCTCTCGCTGTTTCCCTGGCAACGGACATATTGACATGCTGCAGTGCTGCTGCTGGATGTTGGCTGGCAGCCAGGAAGTACCCTGCCTGCACACAATCTCACATTCAGTTCTTTGCCAGCACTATCACTCCAGCTTCACGCAATTCCCATCTCACTTTTGTTCCCCATCTTGGTGGGTTTCTGAGACCAGCTGAACGCCAGTCTGAAGACTAATGACTTGGGTGGATTGTGCAGCGTGTGTTTGTTGGGTGTTGTTAGGCAGAGAGAGGAAAAAGAAAGACAGCACGATGGGGGGAGGGAGAGCGAGTAAAAGCCAGAGAAAAACATGGAGGGAGGAGGGAGGGGTGAAGTCTGTGCCATGCAGTGCTTGCATGTTAAGATGAATAGAGGGAAAGGCGAGCCTCGTGTTATGTTACAGGAACATAGTAGTGGCTTGGGGGTTGGGCTCTACATCAACAGATGGATAAACCCGAGAGAAGAATGCGTGCCAAGCGCCAAATGTATCAGCGGCTTGCTGGGGCATGAAAATGTCAGGTGTCAGCGGCGAGCCACGCGGTCGCTGCTATTTATACAATCCACCATGTGCTGAATGTACACATAAGGCCTTGTGAACGAGGATGACGGGGGCTAAGGGTAGGAGTATTGCCAGGCAGAGGAGGAGGAGAACGGGATAGATGAGTGGCTGACTCACCTCTTTATCTGCCATGGATACAGACAGCCTGAGAGGAGCCTCCGTGGCCCTATGTGTTCACTTGGGTTGGGCACGGAAATGTCAACACTACAGAGGGTTGCGCATATCTAACAACCTCATGGAGGGATAAGGGCTAGCATTATCTCATCACTGCTGGGAAATCTGTACTTAGATCTGGGGCAAGTGTTGACTGGTCATGTTAGAAACACACAACACACACACAAACTACCACATTTCATGCTTTCTTTTTCTGCCGCCGTCTTCAAAGGGCAAAAAAAATGACACATGCAGCTCGGTAAGGAAATTCGCCACACCTCCATGCTGACTGAGAGCAATTTAGTGGGTTCTTACTCTCCAATTAGTGACTGGCTGGTAAACAAGTAACCCCATCAAAACACATCAGTTGGCATTTTGGTGCACAGCCTTTCTGCAAAGCCCTCGGGGTCTATGTCAACTGCGTCCTTGTCCGGACAAAGCCTTCTAAACCCGGGATTTCATTTCCACATTGTGCCCCGGTGTCCCCTTCATTGTTGATTTTTCCACTATGTGCAAGGCCAGGACATTTGTACCAGTCTGTTAGGCCCACGTCAAAAGGAAAAGTATCTGCTGTTGATGGCTGGGCCATTCTTGTTATTCATGTCATGCCTGGTGGTTTAGTAGGGCAGGGTGCAGAATTTTCCAGAAGCAGCTGTGTGCTAGTGAAACTGACAGCACGCCAGCCCGAAAGGGTTTCTATCTCGCTCCTCTTTCTCTCTGTCTCTCTCTCTCTCCAAAAGCCTCCTGCCCCTCCCTTCCCCTCCATCGGCATGCTTGGCTCAACGCCCGGACTTACTCAAACTCACACTCAACCAGAAATATCCGCTCTCTCCCCACTCCTCCCTCCCCTGAACATATCCCTCTGGCTGAACAGAGAAGCTTCCATCACTGCGGATGACATTGGATCATTTTTCTCCCCCTGCACATTCCAGCCAAAGAGGAGGACAAGGGAGGGGAGCGGCTGCTGTTCCTGCTCTGTGATTATATCATTACAGAGCAGCAGACATGTATACAGTATATCAAGCACAACCTGTCATTAGCATACTTTATTTCGTGATGGCTAAATACAAGTGCGCTTTTGTTGGATCCAAATAGATGGATGGATCGCCTTTGTGCCCGCACGGCAGAATTAAATCCGCAAATGCTTTCCTCCGAGCGCTCTGAATTTCACTCCATCAACCTTGAGCTATAAAAACCCTTCTGTTATTTACTGTACCATTATCCACCACCCCCAACCCCAGACACCTGTTGTGACATAGCTCTGCCCGAGCTATCAGATACTCCAAAACAGCTCAGCTTGCGATCTAAATAAACCTGCCTGCGCGACGCAAGTTGTGTAACGCACTCGAAGTCACCAGCTCTAATAATAGACCACACCTGTCAAGCACAGGCCCTGCTTGTTCTCTTTGCTGACCTGACCTCCTCTCGCTTCTTAACGCCAACTCAAACGTTCCGCTGCTCGGAAGATAACCTAAACAGTTCCCGAGAAAATTTGTTCAAACAAACACAGAAAACAATAGGAGCGGGAAGAAGGAACAAGAGGTGGAGGTGAAATCAAGAGAATAGAGCACTTGATTGGCAAGGGAGACCAAACAAAGGCGATAAAAGCTTTATTCTGCCTCTGTAGAGATTGTGCTATGGCTGCCACTATAAGCCTTGATTGACAACAACATTAGCACTCAGTGAAGAAATGGCTCCCACTCACTGTTATGTAACATTGAAAAAAAAAATACAGCGAGTTTGTGGATGGGTGTTCGTACGTGTGTGTGTGTGAGTGTGGGCATGTACGCATGACGTATTCCCAGATAAAAACAAAAGTGACAGGATATCTAAGAGTGTTGTTCTTATCTTCTGACAACTGTATGCCTTTACGGAGATGAAAGGCGATATACAAAACACTGAAGATCTCTCAGGAATCCTGGATTTATGCAGCACACAAAAGTTGTCTCAGACATTTTTTTGTGTGTGTGTGGCGCTTTGTTGTTGGCAACACGACAGTGAAAGTTTAATTGCGTGTTTGTGGTGGAGGCAGCTGATCTCGTTGCATGCAGACACTGAGTTCTGTGTCCCAGCTTGAACTGGCCATAATTGCCCCCCCCCCCCCCCCCCCCCCCCCCCACCCCCAAAGAAAC
>VURO01004974.1:36539-62895 GCA_015108175.1 Pelvicachromis taeniatus | reverse complement strand
TGGACTATAAATACCTTGGAGTACACATAGACAATAAACTGGACTGGGTTAAAAACACCACTGCACTTTACAGGAAAGGCCAGAGTCGTCTCTATTTTCTGAGGCGGCTGAGGTTTTTCAACATCTGTTGGACAATGCTCAGGAGTCTGTTGTGACCAGTGCTATCCTCTATGCTGCTGCATGCTGGAGCAGCAGGTTGAGGGTCACAGATGCCACCAGACTCAATAAACTGATCCGCAAGGCCAGTGATGTTGTGGGGATGGAGCTTGACTCCCTTAAGGTGGTGTCGGCGAGGCGGATGTTGTCCAAGATAAAGACAATGCTGGATAATACCTCCCACCCACTCCATGACGTGCTGGTTAGTCACAGGAGCACGTTCAGTGAGAGACTGAGATTACCAAAAAGCACCACTGAACGACACAGGAAATCATTCCTGCCCGTGGCCATCTCCCTCTACAACTCCTCCATCTAATACACTGTAAATACTGTAAACACTGCAATAGCTACACCCTTTTTACACACGCTCTTTTCTACTCAGTAATGTTGCTTTCAATAGTTTTGATATTTATATATAATCACCTCTGTCAATCCTTGATATTTATTATTGAGTGATATGTATATATTGTGCTATTTCTTAAATCTGTAATATATTGTATTGTGAAATAGTCTAGTTTGTTTCTGTTACTGTTCTGGAGCAACTGTAACCCACATCATTTCCTTAGCGATTAATAAAGTATGCTGATTCTGTTTGATTGAGCATTGTGACCAATGACCATTGTGTGGCTAGGATGCAATCGTGGAAGGCAGAAGTAGGATTTGGTGCAGACCAACATTTTTTTTCACATGGACGTCAACCAGTAGCAACCACCAACTAACCTGAGACAGTTGTTTATACCCTGCTGCTGATGAGCCATTCCTAGCGCATAACTACCAGACATATTCAATATTTCCTAACATGAGATTAATCCATATACAACAAAACCTGTCACCAATACCACACACAAATACTGCATTTCCATAACAACATAACACTAAAACCACCAGTTACACAACTATTAAAAAAAACCCAGCATAACCTACCCGGTTTTTGTTTTTTTATGAGTGAAATTATTGAATCATTTTATGTTTATGTTACAATGTTTATGTTACAATTTAAAGGCATGTAATTTTGTCTGTGCAATGCACCCATGCAGTTCTTAAACCTTACTAATGAACTAGCCAGAGTGGGTTACCCTTTAGCAGTAGCTCCTGTAATACATGATGGCAGCCCTCATGATCCTAAATTCAGAGCTTAAAACAAAAATATACGTGACTGGAAAAGTGTTGCTTGGACTGAATTAAATGTGATTTAGTGGGTTTTTTTGAGCTGCCACTATAGGCAGACTTTTTTTTAGATATCCGACAGATAACACTTTTATCCACAGTTCTTTACAAAAGAGTGTAAACAGTTTCCAAATGCCTTAACTATTCATTTAAAGTGCGGTAAAGAGTGGGTTAACAGCAATCAAACCAGGGTTCAGATTGTCTGCTAAAGTCCAGCCCTCTGTGGAAAAATCCGACTTGAGCTGCATCCAATCCATTCAGTCCCCCCAATATGGACATAATCTATGAGGAGAGTGCAAATTTAGGATCATTTGAGAGTATATGTTAACTGTTAGCCTACCACCTTCATGTGTGTACCTCAGTGTTTACGGTTGAGTGTCTCCTATTCCCGACAGGCAGATAGAGCAGATGGGAAGTGAGTGTGACAGAAATGTATTTTCTTTTCAAAAGCTGGTTGGAGAGGCTGCAGAGCACCTCTCTTATTCTCCCTCTTCACTGCCTTCTCCTAAGCCTGTGATTGGCATTTCCTCATATGTGGATCCTGTTCTTCCTGTGACTCGCTCCTTTGTACAACTAGCCAATGTCAAACAACAAATCCATCCCAATCCCAATGTTGAAGACGAGGAGAGAGGGAACCACACCAAAGGGGAAGAATATGCAGATGATTGGTCATACAGGCTGACACAGTCCTGCAAAGAAATAAATTGTTTTTTCATGTTCTTTAAAGTGATATTAAAGATGTATTTAAGTCAGCATTGGCTTTTTTTTTTTTGGTGGTCTTGATCCATAAATGTACTTGTCTTGGTTTCAGGAGGCAGCAGACAGTGGAGGTAGGGCAAGACGAAGGAATGGTATATCTTTTTTTGTTAGTACCTGTTTGAAGTATATCAGAAGGAGCTTTTCAAGGTCTGGAAATTCATTACTGGACAGGAGCTTTCAAAGAGGTCTGTTGGATGTGTATGGCTTGCTGTGTCTTTGTGCGTATGTGTGTGTGTGTGTGTGTGTATATACGTGTGAGTGAGTGCAAGCCTGCAGCCCATTGTATTCAGAGTGGAATTGCTAAGCAGTTGCCCGAGGCCATGAGAAGGCAGCTACGACCAGGTATGGCTAGCCATTACTGCAGGGCATCAGAGTCTGTGAGACTCTCTGGAGAAAAGATCATACAGACCATACGCATCCATATAGATAGTGTGTGTCTATTTGGGTGTGTGGACACTTTTGTGCGACAAAGACAGGAGAAAAAAAAAACTCACTGCCATACTGAAATCATAAAGCTTATAAAGAATCTGTATCACATCAGCCTTGATTGTGATCTATTTGAAATGAGCTGTTTGATTTGGATTAGGCAAATCATATGTGAATACAGTATATATATATGTGTGTAGGAATTCAATAGTGAGAAACAGCAGGAGATGAGAAAATGAGAGAGAACTCAGACTGTACATCTGTGTACAAATCAATACATAATGAAAACCCTGCCAGGAGATCCTCATCACAGGCCAAAGGCCGAGGGTATGACTTTACCATGTAGCTGTACACAGAGCTTTACACTGGTGCAAAACAATAAACTTCTGCTTGTTGCTTTACTTCTCATCTTTTTTTCGTTCTCGCATTGCAAGAGGAAATTCTTGGTTAAACAGACAGACTCTGGGACAGGTGTGCCAGCCACCAGAGGCCTTGGATCAGGTCTTGCATCAATCATCCAGACTGGCCCGGGAGAAAAAAGTAACTATTCCTGGTGGCTTAAATACTAATGCTGCATTATACAGTGCATGATACAGGCTTCAGATACTCGCTGCAGTGTGAAATAAGTGCAAGACAACAAGATGATGGTATTACACCCAAGTTTTGGATATGCAATTTAAAGCAAATATAACCTATAGAATGTTTTGGATTCACACATAGGTGAATGCGATATGTATGATAAGCACACACATGCAAAACAATTTGAGGGGTGGGGGGGTGGGGGTGTCGTACCACGATGCCCATCTATCTTTCTGACATCTCCTAACCCAATCCCACTGGGGCTAACTGAATTCAATCCTCAACATTAGATAAGCACATACCCCCTCCCCTCTACACATGCGTGTAAGTGTGTGCGTGAATGTGTGTGTCTGAACATATCACACGCATAGCAGCAGGCCTAGATTGTTTCTACAGTGAAGTGTTAGTGTGCAGGTCATATAGCAAGAGGGGGAATGAGGCAGAAATCAAGAGAAAAATGCCAACAGGCCCAGAAGACAAAAAGAGACCCTGGCAGAGACAGAGGGGGAGAGAGAGAGAGGCTTGACGTTGCCTTTCCGGTGGGAGTCCATCCTCTGTTTCCCCTCTCACACTTTCTCTCTTCCCTCCTCTCGCTCACTCATACCCACTGCCCTGTACCCCCACCCACCCTATCCCCCTCTCGGCTGCTCTCTGCTGATTGTTTGGGTGCTTCTCAGTGCCTATCAGGCCCATCGCTCTATGTTTCCATCAAACACAGCATTTATCTTATCATTGCCTTGACAACTGCCTATTAGTCCAAAAGAGTCTGCGGGCTCTGTGTTCCCATGGCGATGACATGGTGACATTGCCTGGCAGCTCTGCACCGCCTGCTGAGACAGTGGACCATTTTCCTCTTCTCCTCTCACCCTCTGTCTTCCTCTTTGCCCATCCTTGTTTTTTTCCTGCTCCTCCTTTGGCAGCAGCCCCCCAACCTGGTCCCTGGGGCATCCAACTCTTTGAGCCTGTACACACGAACGCATGTGCGTGTGAAAACATGCATGTGTATGGACAACAGATGGGGAATTCAGCAGTGTATCGCTCTGTGTCTATGTGCCAGTTTGTACGTGTAGTGTGTGAGACATCTATATCATTGTTTCTATGTTTAGGGCAAAACTACATTTGTGAGGGTAGCGAGGGTGTCAGTTTAAGAGTCACTTGTAACTGAATTTGCTTGCAAGTGGGCTAAAACCTCAACATAATAATAATAACAGCTAATGTAGAAACCAAAATCTTCCTTTTAATTTAGTGTGAACAAGAACAAAAATGTCAACCTTTTAATGAAAATGGATAAACACACAATTTCAGCAATATTTCTCAGGTTTATTGTCATAAATGAAAGGAGCAGTGCTTAACACCTTTACTCCAGTTTTGTATGATAACACTTGGAGGTGTTGTTGTCAGTAAGAAGGCTGTAAAACTTCAGGTCACTGTAAAACATGACCTGATCTGTTGTCATGATTGTTGTTGTTGTTGATTGTTGTAATGAACAATGCTTCCTTGTGCAAAATACTGTAAAAAGTCCAAAAATTATCCACCTTCTCTACAGTTTGTTCTAAAGCCATCCAGTGGATTGTTCTGGGCTGAGAGACTTTGAGATGTCGACCAGAATTCACACAACTTTTAACCATAAAGAACATTCGGTACTCATAATGATGTTAAAAACAAAGAGAGACCCAAGTCTGCAGGCATGCAGTGACCGTGCTTCAAGTTTTGACGGGCAAAATAGCATTACAACTGCACGACAGTGTCCCGCAGTGCATGCTATTCATGATGCTTATCATCTCTGTGGCATAACGTGTTCTTGTGTACTTAATAAGAAACATGTTCAGCTTATAACAACTATGTTTGTCTGAACTGAAAACATGCAGAGTAAAAGTTAGCAGAAGGGTAGATTTCCGATTAAAAAAAAAATACCAGAGTAAAACAATGCTAATTAGATGCTAACCTAGCGAGTATTTTCGTGTTGAGCACAGACACAAATAGGTAATGAAAAGTGGCACCAGAAATGACTGGAACATATTTTGTCCTAACTAATTACTGTATCCTTACAGTCTTCCTGTAGTCCGGTAACTGAGCTCCTAGGAGTGTTATTACGAGCAGTTCAGTTTATTGGGTTAACAGACTGAGTTAATGTGTTTTGTATGTTATGCAGTAACACAGACACGTTTAAAATGACATCCTGTAATCTGGCTTGTACTTTGCAAAAAAAGAGAGATGAAGACACTCTGTAGAGACAACACTTCAATTATACTTCTTATCAGTATGTTATCCTGTGCTTGGTGATTCAGTGCATTAGCTGTGATCTGTGCTCTGTCCTCTCTCTTTCTGGATCTGGATGAGAGAGGAAGGGGTCTCCTGTGGCAGCTCACAGGGGCCCAGCTCTAATAATAGAGTGTAAATCTCAGTCATTACTTCTCTGACAGGACACTGTGTCATCATTGTCTGGCTCACAACTCCACTCGAGTGGAGAGGGTTCAAGTTAACTACTGTTTTCATTTCGAGTAGCCCCAGCTCGCTTGTAGTGTGGCAAATGGTAGAGGGCGAAGGGAATTATGAGCGAAGCACAGTCGGTACAAGATGTTTGATTCAAACGACAACAGATTTTATGATCTTATATTGAACTTTGAATTGGTGACTATCGATCCAGACAACTACCATGTGACAAAACGAAAAAGAAAAAAGTTTGCAATAATGAAAGATTTTCTTAGATTCAAACGTGACGTGCAGTTATCCCATCAAAACTTAAAAGCAACGCTAGCACACCAGCAGTTTATAAGGCCGGTTTCCATTAAAACAGCACACCAGTGGGACTGACATTCCACAGCCTGTTAAACAGGAAATCATCATTGGTCTCAGTAACAACGGACCATAAAATCACATTTCAGCATCCATTGATTTTTATTTCATAGTAAATGGCAGGTAACAAACCGTGGGGCCGCTGAGCGGTGCAGTGTAAATGTGCCTCTGATAAACAGTTACAGAAGTTCATCCACTCTGCTGAACTGCGGCTTGGTGGCAGAAAAATCAACACTAATCTGATGAGAGGTAGCAAAACAAATTCCACTGTTGTGCTCTCAACACGGAACTCAAGGGAGAGTAGGGCAGAGGAAAAATCAAGGCGGGGGGGGGTAGAGGAGACACACATGGGATGAAAGGAACAGGTGAAGAAGAAGACAAAGGAAGGAGAGGAGCTAAAAATGGGAGGGCAGTGAAAATTACATAAACTAAAGGAAGAGAGAGAAAAGAGGAGGAGGAGAGATTAGGTTTGGAGAAAGGACATAAGGGATGCATGGGAAGATATATGGAGGAAAAAGGAAAATGGGATTGAACAATGAAACCAAATTTGATTATTCTCTCTGAATGGATTGTTTTGCTTTTTGTCTTGAACTTAAAATGGTTCCACTGCTTAAATGACCGTACCATTACATTTTCATGTACTAACTCAGCAACAATAAAATCAAATCCATTGCCTAAGTAACGACCAATCATTGAAAACATACCATTGATTTCAGTATGGTATGAAAATGAGTTTGCATACTCTACACTTTAAAAAATTGACATTAGCTTTTAGTATTATGGCCCCCCTCAACAAGACCTTTGAGTCATCATATGAGACCTACGCATATTCACATTATTCATTTCACAACACAAGTGTTTAACTGCTGTTTGTCTTTCAGATTTGACTGACCCGTCAAAAGACTCCACATCTATTAGAAAATCTGTGATCAAGATATAATTCTAACAGATGAAAGTGTAAAATAAATTCACTCTGATGGATTACCCACTTTAGGTCGACTTTAAGCTCTTGAAAGTTGATGTTTATATTCGCTCAGCATGAACTAGCATGAAAATGGGAAGGTATGTAATGTGCTGCAGTAAGCCACTTCCAGGTGCTCATATGGTTACGCTTGGTTAGGACTCATTAGTCTCACATTTTAACACACCGAACTCGTACTGTGTCATATTTTAATGTGATATGTGACATAGTAGATAGATTCCATGGTATTGTAGTATTGTAGCCAAATGTGCTCTCGTGGTGTAGTCTCTATCACAGGGTGCAACACAGTGGCAGGAAATGGAGACAAGTGTTGCAAATGGAGCGGTGGTTAACCTTGTGAAAAGAGTGTACAATAAACCATGAAATCATCATCTTATAATAATACCCCTGTCACACTGGCCTAGAGACCAGTTGGCAACCATCTGGCAACCACCAGGACAAGGGAAAAATATGTATTTCGTGGTTGGTGTTTTCTGGAAGCTGCTGGCTGTCACTAGATGAAAGAGGGTGGTGCACCATAACCGCCATGTGATTCCTTTGATGTCTAGCAGAATGCTAAAGTAGCCCGTAGTTTGTATGGAAGTTGGAGACTTATCTGCAAACACCTGCTAACTACTCACTGAGTGGTAGTGAAACTTTATGCATAATTGTTATGCAGAACATTTCAGTTCAAAATAAAAATTGTACACAACATGTTTAAAAATAAATGCCATATTTAGATTGAGAGCAAATGGTTTCAGGTTTGTGTTGCACTTTCATGACTTTGGCAAGTTTTTGCAGATAAGTTGGAGTCTTCCATGCAAACTACAGGCAACAGCAGCAACTGCAAGGAGGTTTTCAGTGTAGCACCATATATTTTTTGTGGCTGATTTCACTCTGCGGGATCAGCTCTCGCAACCCCACATCGTGTAAAAGGTTAAGAAAATGCTGACCATGTGTCAGAATGTCAAGAGTTGCGAGAGTGTGCGAAAATATCTTGTTTTGTGTGTTGCAGTGCATGAATGCTGTAAGTAATGGGTTAAAGAAATAAAAAAAACCCTTCCTAGTATGTTCTTTTATCCTCATGTCTCCCTTTCCTCCTCTTCTGTTGTTTCTTTTAGCCTCTTTTGTCTCTGTACTCTTTTTGGGGAAAAAATGCCAGATCAACAGAAACGTCACATCCAGGATAGGAGGCTTACTTTTGTATCTTCTAATTGAAGTGCCTTCCTGCCTTAGTGTCTGACGGCTGCTTTTGACAAGTGATGTGTTTTTTGAAAGTGAATCAGCTTTCTTCAGCTCTGAGTGCTATAGACAGCAGAGATCAGTGAGGGTCAAGCTGAATGTTGGTCTCTATACTGAATTTCTACTGCCTCCCGCCATTACAAAACTTGTCATTCATTTTATCATTAATCTTGCCTCCTTCTTTCAGTGAAGACATTCTGCCCATGACTCTTTCCCGCTACAGTAGTTAATATTTGTTTAAAGATGTACTTAGTAATATTTCCAAATAACGAATGAACCAAAGAACCAAAGTGTCATGTCGAAGAAGCTGTTTGTGGTGAATAGACTCCCAAAAATGCTATCATAAGACCCAAGTCCCTGCAACTCTTTTGACGTTTACTGATTTGGTTTGGCCTCACAGATGTTTTGGTTATTCAGTGTCACATTTTGTTGATATTTATTTAATAAACCTGCGGTATGCAACCAGCTCAGTACCAAACTGTAGATACAAAAACGAGTTACCTAATAAAAATAATAAACCAGAGCTATAGGGGAAAGGAATACTGGACATATGATTATTGGGTGGATTGGGTGGTGGAAAATGAAGGTTGAACCAACATCACAGACATTGCCGTGCCACTTGAATGTCCTCATTAAGAGTTTCTAGCAAGAGAAAATTTGTGTTTAAGGATCGTTTGCAAAAAAGTTTCTGGATAAAGAAAAATGAGAAGAAAAAAAAAAAAAACTTCACCTCAGTGACATTGCAAACTTGCAACCTCATGCTTTTGGGTGCACCCCTAATTCTACTGAAGTAGTTGAATTCTAATACAAACAACAGCATTCCCGAGTTATGACGCTGACATCGCAAACAGACAGGCGACAGTTCTAAGAGCCCAATATGCTAAATTCACTAGGCGGAGACAAAATGAAATTTAGATGTACGAAACTGTATGCAGGTTAAAAGTGCTCTTTGTTTTTGTTGTATTTAAAGAAAACAGGCTCTGGTAATACTAGTCTGCGTACATGGAGAAGATGTTGCGTGGACATCTGTTCAAAACCAGGTACTAATCATTTTGTATTTATTCTCTCTTTTTGAGCAGGGAAATAAATTAAAAAAAAACCTTTAATATAAAAAAATTCTTTTAGTTCTTCTTCACACAACTGAAAAAAAAAAAATCTTTCTTTTTTTGCAGATAGGAAAAGGCAAGCAACAAGCCAGCAATGTTTTCCAACGATGTTGATCAGCTGATCCATAGCAACATGTATCCCTAATTCTCTAATAATGATGTGGTCCGAAAATCAACATGTCTAACTTTTTTAGACACATATTGGATAATTTGCCATTATTTAAAAATACCACAGTACCATGTTGAAATGACAAACACAATTCTAATAAGTCCTAAAGACCATTATGTGACAAATATTCAGCATTTCTTTATTGCAGGTATTGATGTTGTGGTTGTGCAGGACAAAGCTCATCCATACCCTGCAGCTTCTGTATGCATAATCCCATCTTTGCCTGGGCTGTTTGGCATTGCTCCGTCAACAGTCAGAGCGAACTTTCAATTATATCTTTGACCAACACACACAGCCAGTCCCCCTCACTGGAAGTCAGCCATGTCCACATGGACTGGAAATATGGTGGGAATCAAGTCTTTTTTGTCTGGACATTTTCCTAAATTTGACTCCCTTTGCTTCTCCTTGGCGTCTTCCCACTTTCCCACTCCAGGTCTGTGTGTGTGATATTATGAAGAACAGATTTTCCAGAAAGGAAATGAAAGGGTTTGTTAGCAGAGAGAGAGAGAGAGAGAGAGAGAGAGAGGGAGAGAGCGAGAGAGAGAGAGGGGGGAAAAGGAGAGAGATCAGAGGGCCTGTGTTGAGGCTGACAACAGACTAGTTTCTTTGCACCAACAACCCACCCACCCAGCAGCCAGCCAGCCTTCACAGGGCTGTATAAATCCACATGCAGGTCACATTACTGCTCTCCTTCATCAATGTTTACTGGCATGTTAAAGATTGTAATAACATTGGTCAGGGCAGAGATTTTTAATTTAGATGTTTTTTTTTAAAGGGCTTGTACGCCAGCTGTGGCAAGGAGCGAAGTAGTCAGAAGGAGACAGATTCTGGCAGCAGGGAGAGAGGTGTAACCGCATTTGGATAGAGATGAGAACGAGGCCTGCAAGGTCACGCTCTATAAACACTCTTCAAATCAGGATGCTAGACTTTTGTTATACATACTAGGTTCAGTCAACAATTTGTGCATGTCTTCGTGTTTTCAGTGGTCATTTGAGGTAAAACAATAAAAGCAGCTTGAGTCATGGCAGTAAACATTCAGCTACAGCAAGAAAATAACCCACAAAAACAAATGAGCAGAGGCCAATCAGTAATTCCCCTCATTACAGCTGCCATGCCTCTCTCTCTCCCCTTCCCTTTCTCTCATGGTTTAACTTTCGTGTTAATGCTTGAAGCTGAAACCCAGTTTATCAGTGTATTTTCTTTGGGTAGCGGGCCATAACTCTGCTCAACTTAGATATATTGGAATTTGATCAAATACTTGAAAGGTGGCATACGGACTCTGTGCTTATTTAAACTGTAAGGTTGAATACACAAATCAGACTGTGTGCTGTGATGAGATGAGGCGCGCACACACACACACACACACTTGCACATTCCCCTCTGCCCTATAGATCGTTGCTTTGGCTGAAGCTTGAAGAGCCTTGCCTTGTTCAAGGTTTTACACCCACTGTTCTGTTCCACTGAGCTGTGTAACCATAACAGTTTAATGACATGCTATTACACGGCTATCACACTTACGGCATCATGTTAACACCCTAACCACTGCCTCGGTCCCACACAGACAGTAGGTTATATCAGATTTAGACCCTAACCTTACTTGTTTGGCCCATTGTTTGGTACTTTCCCCCCCCCCCCCCCATATGCCTTGTTAGGTGTCTTTATATTATAAACTACTGCATAATAACTCCATGGAGTATTCTGCACTGTTATAAGGTACACAGCATTATAATATATCAGCTACAACATCAAAATGGAATGTGAAATACATTTAGGTGATAATTGTGCTAATGCAGGGTATCCATTTGTATTGTAGCATTTGTACGTTGTGTTATTGTTACTTTTATATAAGTAACTGAATAGATCTTTCACCACTGCCTCTTCGTCATTCAAACTTGGCTTATCCCGCCTTTTTGATTCATCATCAAAATAGCAAAATACAAAAAAAAGAAAGAAAGAAAAAATAGCTTGTATAGTCTGGCACATACAACAAACAAAGCTGGTCTGACTTGTTTATTTTGATGCATTAAACCTGACCCACAGAATTGGCCACAATGGCCAAATGCCTACCCTTGAAGCAGAGCTAATCACTTGTGATTTATTTCATACTTCCATTTGATTTGGGGCTGTTTTGGGGTAATCAGACTCTGACATTGGGCCCTGTGCTGTGGCTGAGCTGTTTACATAGCTTTCCTGGAGACTTGTTGACAGTGAGGAGGGGTGAGACGATGAGTCGAGCTGCTTTCAAGGTCTGGACAGTATCTGGATATGAGCTGGCTCGCTAAGGGGAAGGACAGGTCAATGAGGGCAAAGAATCAGGGTCAGAACATGCAGGACAAAGGACAGGTCAATGAGGAAACTAGAGTGAAGTGGAATATTTTCAAAGTTTAAATCCACAGAACAACTTTGACATGGTTTAAAACAGCTATAGAGAGTGCTTTATGTTTCTTTTCCCAGTTTGTGGTTTGGTGGTACCCTGTTAGTCTCCCCATTGTTAAGGATTGGGTTGAAGTTATGTGGATGCTAGTGGGCCTGCAGATAAATCTAAGGTTCCCAGACAACAGAAAAATCATACATCTGCGGGGGTCAATTATGCCAAACCCTTCTAGAAGCAAGTCTTGCCACTCCACAGCCATCTTAACAATACCTGTGGGACATTTATTTGGGCAGTTACTTTAGAAGTGTCTCCCTAAATGATTACGAAGAGAGCTAAAACTGTAATTTAATAAGTTACTGGGATATAACAGCTGCATGTTTACAGTTATCAGCCAAAAGAAACAAACAAACAAACAAACAAACAAACAAACAAACAAATAAATAAAGGTCTAATGTTTATGCCCAGAAATTTGCTTGAAAAAGCTTTTCTGTACTGCAAGTTAAACAGCATATGGTTTCATTTCAACTGAAAACATACTATGCTGAATAACTTCATGAACACAGCAAGCAAATAGAGACTGTGAGCGCACTTAAATGCATACTTCCTGCACTAACAAGTAGATGGCTGTCACCGCACAATTTCTCTTTTGACTGTTGGCTGACTTTTAATTTGGAGGGACACGAAAACCTGTGCAAGTCTCCCGAACATTCACTTTGAACGACTTGTTTCGTGATACACCACTAATAATGACCATATTCACAGTCACTGATACTAAAAGATGAAAAAGCTAAAAGAAATATTATTGTGTCTTTATGTAAGGAACAATAAAAACAAACAAATAAACCAACCAAAAAAAAAACTCATCGTCCAAGAGTGGCCTACATGTAATGGTCAGTTTAAGCAGTGTTGGGAAAGTTACTTTTAAAATGTATTACACTACAGATTACAGAACACATGGCCCAAAATGTAGTTTGTAACGTTTTACGTTAAGTTACTCAATGTGAGTAATGTAATCTGAATACTTTAGATTACTTGAAAGATTGTCACGCTTTGTACAACTAGATAAATGTACTATTGCTGTGTAATTTAATACTATAACAGAAGGCTACTCGAAACCAAGCTAACATTGTTGTTTGCTGGAGTTAGCTGAGGTTAGTTCATAGACCGCAGACTGTTAGACTTGATGGATAGCATTAACAACCTGCTAGATGCAAAAAATCATATGTGGTTGAAAGGAATACCAACTAGATTTTTAAATCTTAATATAAAATGAGTAACAGTAGGGTGGACATTAGGTAAGGCTGAACTTTTTGCAGTGCTCTCGTATTGAAAACTAATTCTATATCAGTAATATGCTTTCTTTCTGTCTGCTTTCAGAACTGCACATGATTATTTGCAGCTAGCAGGTTGTTAATGCAGCCTTAATAGTAATAAATCACACAGCAATAGTACATCGAAGATACTGAAGTGGCACATAACCCAGCTAGCTACCACAACTAAAAGAAGGTAGTTGCAGAAGGCTAACGTTAGTTTTCAAAAAAGAAGTTACTTCCAGATGTTTTTTTAGGTTGGAGATGGAGTCTTTTGATGATGAGACCGGCTTGGTTGCTGGCAAACGCAGTTTGCATTGCACGGTCAGAGCCTCTTATTTGTGTGTTTTGTTTGGGTTTCCGGCAATGCGTGGAATTAGAGGATAGAGAGAGGATAACCTAACATATGAAACAGGAAAAGACCACAGTGTAATCCATTTATTTCAACAAAGTAACTGTATTCTAATTATCACCCTTTTCAACGGTAACTGTAACGAAATACAGCTACTCATGTTTTGTATTTTAAATACGTAACGCCGGTACATCTATTTATTTACTCCCCAACACTGGCTTTAAGTGTCTTATATGGTGAATGACAAAAAATGCTGGTCCACCTAACAAACAGAAAAGTCTGTCTCTGTCCTTTACAAAATGCATGCTGTTCACAAAGCTTGAATTATAACTCAGTACCTGATTGAGTCTGTTTGTAGAGTCTGATTAAAGAAACTAGTTTAATTAATATTCAAAGTTCAACACGCCAGACCTGAATGTGATGTTAAGAGCAGTCAGGCAGGGAAAACTGAAAGCAGGTATATCAGTTTTTCGCTGTTAATAGCCCCCAAAAATTCAGAATGACGGCTTTTTCCTACTTTAAAATTTTCTTGAAGCAAAGATTGCTGACTTGTGAAGATTTACATTGGGCTTACTTTAGGGTCTCCCTTTTCATATTGCCCCATAAGTAGTTATCAAGTCACTGACTTTAGCAGGAGACCAAGTGAGCTGAATGTGCACACTGAAGCAAAATAAGGAGCAAGAAGATCTGAACTCAAACTGGCTAAACAGGACTGGAGAAAACTATAAAACTAAGCAGAAATAAATGTTTTACTCTCCCTAATTTTACTTGTAGGATTTTTTTCCTCTCTCTTTTTTTTTGGCAGTGTCCCCACCTTCTACAAAATGAATTGATGCTAAATGCACAAATGTAACAAGTTCCAAAAAGTTAAATTCCCAAGACAGAACACATAGTTGGAGCTGTCACACAGGCATTTTTTTCCTCAATAGTAAAAGACCCCAGCAGGAAAAGTCAGCAGCCCCCTCTGCACCTGCTTTAGCAAAAGGCCCCAGGTCACTGACTGGAAAAGAAAAGAGGGAGAGAGAGAGACAAAAAGACATGTTTGTGAACTTTCCACTGTGAGCGAGTGGAATATTGAACATTTCACATTGAGTTGCATCAAAAACCTGAAAAGTTTTGGAGAGGCTAATCAATTTACCAAAAGGTTTTTATTTGACTGCAGAGCAAGAGTCAAATCTTTGAAAAGCAGAGGCTGACATCCTTGAAAAAAAAAGAGGCATGCACTGAACCCACGCCTTTGTGTTCTTTAGTCTTTGTTTGTAGAAGGTTTGTACGTGGAGGAGGAGGTAGTTGGCTCCGAGTATCAACCTCAAGTAATATCACACACATACATACACGCACACACACATTTGTTCGGTCTTTAAAAGAAATGTATAATGCTGTTAGATATTATTTTAAGTCGAGGTACTGATTTCAATGCCAAATGTCAAATCAGATGTAGATGACTGGGAGGGTTTTTTATGCTAATAAGGTAGTTAATATTCTGATGATATGTCTACATGAAGCCTGAGTGTGTTTTAATATCCCAGAGAAGATGTGTGTGTGTGTGTGTGTCTCCCTCCACATAGAGACAGGGATGGTGCACCCAGGGGCGAACCGACGCGCTACCTAGCCTGTGTCGGCTCGACTGGAGCGCCTCGCTGTTTTACCGCAGGAAGTAACACAAAAGAGCAGCAGGAATGTTTATGAACACCTCAGTCCCCGAGGACCTGCGGGCTGACCTGATTATCGCCTGCCTGTAATTCCACAGTCGGCAAGGTGCTGCTGCTCCTGGAGGGGTTTGAAGGGTATGTGTATGAGTGTGAGTGTGTGTGTGTATTCCATCACTGATAAGTATCATTAAACATCATTAGAGGGTTGGAAGAGTCTCGGGCTGCTTTGGTTTTGTGTGTAAGAATGTTTCTGTCAGACGCACTCTAGGAAGATCACTACCAGCACAGCCCCGAAGATGCACACAAACACATTTAAACACACACATGCTGTGAAAAGCGCGTATTTATCAGTCAAGCTTGTTTTGTTATTGCATGCATTCTTTTGACATGAGCTCTGACTGTGGCCTTTGTAAAAGAGGAAATCAAATAACAGGGCCAACAGGAGCAGAGCTACAATCCCCTCCAGCATATACAAACAGAAATAAACCTAGGCTGTCTATATCTAACAATAGGACAACAACTTTTACTTCAAGGCTATTGCGAAGTTTGAGCAGTCATTTAAGAGGTTTGTGTATATTTGTCTACTTGTGTATTCCGAGATGGCTGGCATCTTCTCATTCATTTCCCCAGACAGCTATTTGTTAAGTTATGTTTAGTATTCACTGCCAGGATGTGTCATGAGCGATTCTGTTGATCAGCTGTTGATTTGTGAGCCGTTCCAGGAATGCCGCGGTTAACTGGTTCAGCATGTTTTGAATGCAGAGAACAGCGAGGAGGACCAGGACCTGAATCAGGCCCAGTGACCTACGCTGTGTAGCAAGCGCAGCAGCCACGAAACATCTTTATCCATCATTGGACGTTGCGTATCCATGTGCAGACCAACTGACACAACGCTGACATGAGAGGAGGCCAAAGTGTAGCTGGGTGCTGCCATCTTCTGGCCAGGCGCCATTTGAGGCGAGCAAATGAATCTCAGAGAGTATTGTGTACATTTTTAAATAAAACTCCATCCTAGTTTGGCTATTAGATCTTCATAGATTAGTGCAGAATTTTCAGCAATCACTCATCAAATGTTTTGGAGAATAATTTAAAGATTCCAATCCTGCTTCAAACATAAAACAGTTTTGGTGAGTGTGCAGACTATGCAGTTTCTTTCTGTTTGTGCAAGAAAGAAAGAAAGAAAAAAAAAAAGCCCAATCCACAACAAGCAACGTATAAGACTTCAAAGCATCGATAAACTGTATTTCTTTACAGCAAAAAATGCTGTATGTCCTCAGGTGTTTGTACAGTATAGAGAGCAGCTGGGAAAAAGCTCCTGGCTACCTCTCCCCACTTCGGTTGAGCGCGTCAAGTTAATGCGTGGCGACGCTTGGTGAGTTATTGCGCTGAGTACCAGGCCGCTGGTTCTGCTCAGAGGCCTGGTTTGATCTTTTATTTACACTCCTTTTTGCTCAGGATTTCAGAACAATTTTCCCAGCTCTTTACAGTCAAACTACAAAGCAAGACCCCCGTCTATGGCAGGCATGTTGAACAAAGAAAAAGACCACTGGTTTGGCTGCTCGCTTCAAAAACAAAGCAAAAAAATAAAAAAATAAAAGAGAGAAAAGCTGCATCGGTTTAACCGCTTTGGACTCCTTGTTGGTCTGGTGAATAGGTTGAGGTGAGCGTGACAGCTTAGGAGAGAAAGGTGAGTGGATGGATGGATGAAGAGACAGCTGCGAACGAATACTGTAAATCTATACCGACAAACAGGCTAACAGACTTCGAGATGGCACACACTACAGACAGAAAGACAGGCGGACTATTACAGAGTGAAGGTGTAGGACAAACTATTTTGCCTGCAAGTACGGTTGCATATTCACTCAAGTGGCTGTCTGCATCAGAGAAACAGCGCCAGGACCTAAAACTATTATTCTGCCATTAGTTTTCTGCAGGTCACGATTGTGGCATAATGCAATAGCATTCATCTATTTCATTCATTTTAGTTCTTAGAGAGCGACACACAATTTAATTACCCATCCTCCTCCTTGGCTGTGGGAGCGAGAGCAAGCGCCTCGCCCCCTCCCTCCGCTCACTCACTTCTCGTAAAGGATCGAGGGTGCCGAAACAATGATGGATAGAGTCTGAAAAGTGCATTATTTCTGATGCATTTTTGATTATTTCTACCCTTTCCCTTTTTTCAGGTAATGCAATAAGCCTGATACGCTCTGAGTTCTGTCAGAGACATGGATATTGCAACAGCTCAGCCATCACTTTCTATCGGCAGGAAAGTCATTGTTTCTGAAACAAGGAGTTCTCTCTTTTTTTTTTATAGCTCTTTTACTCTTTTTCTCCCTTTTGTCATTTTTTTCATCTATGTACGTCTGTCTGTCTTCACGGCCTTTGTGATTTCGTCTGTCTGTCTCCAGCTTGGAGATATTCTCATTTGGACCGGTGCCTTAGATGCCCCAAAAGACAGCCACAACAGTTCCTCATCGAAACAATTTCAAGGACCTCTTCAAAGTGAATGAATCAATAGTGCTCATATGTGGGGTTAAAGCAGAGGTTACGCTGATGTTGTTCAACTCCAGACACTCCCTTAGCCCCAACATGCTAGCCACAGCCAGTGACCTCTAGTTTGGTTAATATAATTCATTCTGAAAATAGACGATATCAGTCTGAATATAACCCCACTTTGCCCTAATATATATTATATATATATATATTTAAAAAAAAACACAAAGCACAGAGCAAACCTTTGGGCTAATACTCTTATGTCTAAACTTGGTTTATCCACAATCAAACAATGCAAATGTTTCTGATGTCTGAAATGTAGGTGCTTGCAGCCAGCATTGATCCACAGCCCTCAGAGCTATTCACAGCCAAACCAATTGTGGGTGCAGTTCTCGATACACAGATTAGTTTAACAATATTTCCCTCACTACACATATTACGATTACATCTGGGAAAGAAAATGCTGCAGTGTTTAAAGTAAGAACATTAATCTTGAGCTGTTATTTACATTGATAATTCACTTTGAATGAATAATTGTATTAATTCACAGACGGTTTTTCAATATTTGTGCAGGTCAGTCTCTTAACAGACAGACATTCTGGAAGATGTCTGTAACAAGAACACTAAAAACGAAACTAAAATGAACAGTGATGAGAATAAACACAATGAAAGACGTCTATAATGACTTATGAATGACAAGAGAAGCCTTTTGCAAGACTTGTGTAAAAGGATTTAATAGGCTATACTTTTTAATAGCTGCTAATGCTAAATGATGCTGCTGCTAAATTTCAGTATGATTGCATTGCACTTTGATTCTCTATCATCAGTGCTTCAAACATTAAAAAAATAAATCTCATGGCTAAGAAAAGAAAATCATAGGTGTAACGGCAATATTAATAACATCTGAATACTTATAAACTGCTTCAGATTTATGGTCCTGGTGCTGTGTGTGATTGCTCACTGTCACACTGATATGACTTACTGGGAACTCTCACTATTTCTGATGTTGTTAGAAACACTGCTTTTCCTGCTATGACAAGTCACATGCTTGCTGTCGAAAACAATTACTGTCATCTATAAATATACTATACAGGCTTTAGTCTTTTTTATTCTCTAATACTAAAACAGGCACAAAAGGAAACTTTATGCTAATCTGAATTTACAATAGAATTACAGTATAAATCTATAGTGGGTATGTATGGTTGACAGGGCAGTGCTGTGGTTGGCACCATAACAGCACAGCAGGTAGGCTCTTTGTTCGAACCAAATTGAGTGGAGTTTGTACTGTGGTAGGAAGCTAGTACAGACAGGGAGAACACATGCGTGGTAGGCCGTAGATGTGACGTAGAGAAATTGCTTAGAGTGTGCAGAATAACATGCTGTATGTGTGTATCTGATGAGGCTTAAAGTGTTTTGGTCAGTACGTCTTAAAAAATGTGCTTTATATATGACACATATTGGTAGCACAAATTAAGCTTTCCTGCAGTCTTTAGTGGCATCCTGGAAGTTACCCAGTGTCTGCGCTGATCCATATTTATACAACTTTCACTTTTGTTTCTTAACAATAAAATGTTTTTTACACCCATGCTATAATAATGAAAATTGCACGTCTTTCCCTTAGAGATCTTTTTCTGATTAAAAATGATTAAAGTTTTATTTTGTCAGGATTTTGTTGAATTAGCATTAATTTTAATAGATGAAACAACACATTGCATCAAAATTATGTTACATTCCTAAAGGGCTAAAACTAATCACATCCCAACGATCACATTAAAAGCAACGATATATATAATACTTGCTTCTTCCTGATGTGTCACAGCTGTTCTGCTTGTCTTCACTACACAGGTTCGGCGGTGGACCTGAAGCTCACCACTGAACCAATGTTTGGCACAGCTGTGCTTCTCTCGCACTGTGAGAGTATGTCCTGTACCTTCCTAACCTTCTCCTTACTTGCAGTGTTGCACACCACTTTTCTTTGATTCAGCCAACAGCTCTACACATACAGAGCTGCACCGCATCACTGGGTCACGAGTACAGGTGAAGCAGTCCGGGTGAGCTTGGCAAGAGAAAGCAGAAGGCTGTCTTTAGGACGTGAGACTCAGATGTGCTCTGAAGCCTCATCTTGGCATCCCACTTCACACGAAAACACAATGTAATCAGGTAAGGCAATAATATACACTCTACCCAGCATTGGCCCGGCTCCATCGTGTATTTTATTGGCTGCAGTCCTTTTTTTTGTAATATACAGTGAAAAGGGATGATTACTCATTGTTTAATTAGTGCATGTGAAGCATAATCATTCAGGGTAAGACCCAAGTGTGCAGAATGTAAATTGATTTTCTGATGAATTAATGAAAGTATAATATAGCTTTATTGTGTTGTGTTAGTTGAGTCCCTCCAAAGCAGCCTATCAGCGTGTGCCCTTTTACTGAAGAATGGCATAATGGCATTATCTTCCTGGCCCATCAGGTGATCTCAATACACAAAGCTCAAGTCATTTGCTCCATTATGCAAAAGATGCTGAAATACCAGCTGGTAATAAGGTTAGTCCATCATCTGTTTCTAAATTAAAGGGTCAGAGCACAAGTCAGTCACAGAACTTAACTTTCTTGCTACAATACACGAGCCATATGAACACTTCTATTCAGCAGCAGCCAGAGTCCTCGGGATTTTCTGCTGTCTCACACACATTCAGCGTTCAACAGGCCCACGGTCTCCTGATATAGCCTCTCCAGTGACATTTTGTCAGAGGGTGAGCGAGGCATCCCAACCGTGTTGATGTGATTGGCTTTGTGCTTTCCTGTCGCAGAGGCCGGGGAAGATTGATCATGGGGGTGTATGGTTTTTGTGTGTGTGTGTGTGCAGGAAGTATTGAGGTGTGTTGTAGAGAGGGAAACAGGCTGTAAAGGTCAGGCTCTGAGGTGAAGCCTCTAATATTGACTCTACAAAGGTTCACTCTGATGAGTGTCTAATACCTCTGAGCCCACAGGTCTATGGCGTGAAACCAAACATATTTTTAATTCTATGTTTGTGAGGACACTCACAGACCCAGTGCATTCCCAAGTCCCTTTCCCAAACGTGACCCATCCCAACTAAATATTTACTGCTAGCCCCTATTGCTAATTCTAAGCTTAAAATGAAGTCTTTTTAGGGTTTTTCTTTTAATACCGCGAGGCGTTTATCTTGCAATATAAAGCCCGCCGTTGCCGTGAATTGACATTATATAAATAAAACTGAAGTAATCTGAACCAAAATAGCCTTCTGTGGGTCTGTCCCAAAGTGAGGACTGGCCAAATTGTCCTTAGTCGACACACAAAGACAGACATAAAACAGGGACACATACACACACAGTGGCAATGAGACTTACCAAATAAAAATCATAATGCTGCTCTGAGGATTACTTTGAATTGATGATAGCGATACTGGAGTGCAACAAATTGCCTCAGGGCCTGGCATAAACAACCGATTATTGTCCTCTGATGTGTATCGGATTTCAACAAGTCAAAGTGCTCAAGATCTGTCATGCTTTAATTTGCCACCGCAAACTGTTGACCCTTTCTGATACCATGCTGATATTTGTCACATCGCGATGCGCGAGATGACACTATTATCTTACTTTGGTTTTTGATTTTTACACACAGATGCAGCATGCGTGGATAACATTATTGCCAGACGTTCTGATGTTCTTCAACGATTAACTAAATGAGAATAGGAACATATATAAAAATAGTCTGGTAACTAAAAGTGTACTTCTTTTTATGTCAGCGGTGGCTCAATAAAAACTTCTTTAAGAGAGAAAAAGCTTTACAGCAGTGTTTGATAACTAACTTCTTAGCTTGGTTGGAAATGGGGCAATAAAAAAGATGTATTTACACCATAGATTTCTTTCTGCAGCCCATTGCTCTTTTGTCAAAATATGTATTTGTACCACAGCTTTCTGTCTGCAGCTCATTGCTCTTTTGTGTAGCAGTTTATACTTAGAGAGGGAATGTAAAATGCAACTCCTCCATTCTGCACTGTGTGACTTTGTGTTCTTCAAAGGTAAACTCACAAAAAAAAAAAAAAGAGAAAAAGAATATATTTCAGGCATTGATTTGGCCATTACATTTTTTTTAATCAGAAAAGGAACTTAGCCGTCAGAAGAACTCATGAAATCTAAGGAAATTACTCGTAACTCAAGTAAACAAGTAAAATTACGTCAGGATATTAATGCATCTACAGTCACTGTATATTTAACACATGCATCCTCCACTCATACTCATACCATTCTCATTATTATTTCAAAATTCTTTGATTTCCTTTCTTTAATCTCTTTCGGACATTTCCCTCCTCTTGTTACCTCTCGTCTTTCTTTCCCTCCTTCTTTCACCATGGGCTGGTGTGTTTTCTCCAGGACATTTCCTATCATTGTTCTTCAGTTTGCAGAACTGTGCCTCTATGTTTCCTGCCCCGTCTTAGTCCGTGCCTGCACACATTCGTCTTACGGCCACCTGGCAGCACGGACTGCCTCTCAGCACTTCCTCGTCTGATGCTGCTCCCCGGGCCCTGGCCTTCTCACTCACTGAGCCCCATGCCCAGGGAACCTGCCTGGCTAATTAAACGAAAACAAACTCTACGCTTTCCCTTCGCTCTTTGCAAAACACCGCTTATTAAGGAGTAAAAGTCAAACTTCATGATTCATTAACAAGAGGAAGTCTGAGCAGACTGGACAGATCAGTGAGACTGGAGAGCAGTGGAAAGATGGAGTGAAAGAGGAAACAGGGGGAGGGTGTGGGAGCGCATGTGTGTGTCTAACTTTATTTAACAGTGTGGGATGTCACAGCCCAAATATCAATCAACAAGGCTACAAATCACCACGTGTAATTTTATCAATACATAACACTAAAGTGGAAGATACGGTTTTGGTAGAACAGAGCCACAGTGATTTCTGACTCTCTTAGAGCAGATACTTTTGTATTTTTGTTCTTCATGACTTCTGGCCTCGCTGTCTCCAATGTGAGTCTTGTAATTTCATTTAGTAAATGTGCTGACTGACATATTGAAGTGAGTGCTGAGAAGCTGACCACACCTGCTTTGGTTTTACAGAACTGAACAGCTAAAGTACCGCAAAGTAGCAGCAAGCACCACACAATTACTGTGGAATAGCAAAATTTCAACAAGCTTTTTTTTTTTTTTTTAACAAAAAAGTTTCCAAAATATCACACTGAAAATGAAACTATTCATTAGATTTAAGTGTTTAACCCTTTGGGCATACACAAATGATTTCCATTGTACCAGTTTAAACGCTTTCATTGCTGTCAGCAAACACATCTGTGGTGGCGCTTTAGGGGTTCAAAAGCATCCATCAAAGTTTTCAGCTGCGCATTAGCATGACTATGATGAAATATTTTTAATGGAAAAGTTTTATAAAGTTTTATTTAAATTAAGTTAAATGTAAATGTGTAAAATATAGATTCAAATTCAAGACATTTTAATTGATACATATTCACTCATATATATATTAATGTCACTTTTAAAGCGCCACAAATATTTTATAAATTGATTGGCAATTTTCAATATTTTATCAGAGTTAAATTCTGTCTTTACAAAAGAACAGACGAACAGACGCACACTTGCGTGTGTGCAAGTGTGCACGCACACACACACACACGCAAACAAAATGATCAGATGGAACACATTTAGCACCTCAGGTGTTATACAAGTTATTTAACTCAAACATTTTCAATATATTATATATAAATATGTATACAGAAAGTTCATATATTCTGTATGTTTTACATTGCACTGTTATACATCATGTGCATGCTGAATCGTGAGATGAGAGTATGGAGAAAGACTACAGCTTTATAGTTCCCAGGATAAGTGTTTCTTGCTGTTACTGATGCCATAACAGAAATGAGTTTACAGTACTGTGTATCTGTGTCCACATGTGTATGTAAGCACTTACCGTATGTGTGTGTGCATGTATAAGTGTGCTGGCATGCATGTTTACACATGTCACTAACATTTTGCAATAACAAAGTAATGCACATGTCTGTAGCTGTGCCAGCTAGCGTGAGTCTCACAGAGTGCACTGTATGTTAGAGTGTATGAACATGAGTGCGTGTGCCCCATTCCTCCTTTCTCCCCTCTCCTCCAGCTTTCCTCACTGTGATGTTTTGCTTTGGCTCTAATGAGTTGTAAGTGGCCAATACTTTCTTCTGCAGGAAACTCGTGTCAAACTAATTAACTTTTAATGAGAGGAAACCCACTGATTAGAGTGTTTTTCTTGGCAAATGAGCCTATTAATTCTGTTGGTTTGAGCAGCAGGGCTGAGGAGTCGGGTGAGAAGAAGGCCTCTCTTTAGCAGTCTGCACCACTCCCCACTCTCCCGCACATGCGCGCGCACACACACACATGCACACACACACACTGCTCCTGCCTGATCCCCTGCTCAGTCTGTTTGGCCAGCTGCTTAAGCTTGGGCTTTTTAAGTCCAAGGCACTCTTTTGCATGCTCTATCTGTTTCTGCCACACACACACTTACAATTGGCCCTTTCATCCATATCCAATACTGCTCTCTAGTGACGGGACAATTTTTCAAATGTTAGGATGTCTACATTTTTGTTTGAGCTACAGTTGATCTAATAGCACTTTTTATTTGCGTGAAAGCAATGAATTTCAATGCTGTTTTATAATTTCAAATAAACAGATTAAACAATTCAGTGAGATATATTTGCTCTTTCAACTTGTGATTTCCAGGAACTCCTTTATCCTTTACTTGGTTAGAGTGCAGATATGAAAAAAGTTTAGATCAGCAACTAATCGGCTAGTATTATAGCACTGACATACTGCTGGTAATCTCTTCTGTTTTTATATCGGTGATGAGACCAAACTGGAACTGTAAAGCAAACAACTGTAGGAATTTGCAATAGCTTTTTATTTCATTACAAAAATAGTAGAGAAAGTAATCAGAAGCTGATTGCTACTGAGTTAGGCCTTTTTTCTCTGCTCATTATAATAAAAACTATAAAGAAAAATACTTTTAAATTCTTTTAATTTCTTCCATACTGCTGTGTGAAGTTAGCATTAACTACAGAGTTTCCCCATTTCTGCTAACAACATGTGACGCGTGTGATGAACACTGTCACGGTTAAAATACTTTATCAAAGATTAACACCTTTGATGGTTATAAGTCTGTGTAATGTTAAAAGCCTTTCACATGTCTTAGTCACTCTAGCATCAAAAGTATTACTTAGACTTTACTAGTTTATTACTGATATGGATATAAACTCAACATCCATGAAAAAGAAGTTTACTTGACCAATAGTCTCTTCAGAAATAATAAAAAATAATAATGATAATAAAATGCCTTTCAAATTACACTGATGCTTAACAGTATAAATGTGTGAGAATCTCAATAACGTAATACTCAGTTTTAGCTTTAAGAAGTTTATCAATCAGATACGGTGCACTTTTAAGAGATGCAATCATATACCTGTTCAGCTGCTCGTTAATACAAAACAAAAATGGTGTTGTGTCTGATGAGTTTTGATTTCTGCGGGGAAAAGTTAGAATTTGGCACAAAAACCATGAAAGCATGAGTCCATCCTGCCTTGTTTCAATACTTCAGGCTGTTGGTTGTAGTTTAACGGTGTAGGGGACATTTTCTTAGCATACTTTAGGCCCCTGAGTACCAATTAAGCGTCACTTAAATGCTACATCCTACCTGAGTATTGTTGAGGACCATATCCATCACTTTACAACCTTAGTGTACCCATCTTTTGCTTCCAGAAGAATGCAAAGGAATGTTGAGGAATTCTGAGGATTTCCAGCATGGTGTTGAATCAGAATAATTAAGGTAGTTTTGCAGGCAAAAGGGAGTCCAGCACAGTACTAGCAAGGTGTACCTTCAAAGTGTAAAAATAATGTGAATGCTGGCCAGCATAGGGCATTGGGAAGGGCACTGTCGGGCCACATACTACGAGACAATCACATACACATTATCATGATGGTATAAGCCATTTTTAGGTATGTATGAATGTGCATATATGTGCTTTACCAGGATCAGCAGTAAACCTATTTGGCATGTATTTTTTAAATATCAGAGTGGGTCTAACTGCCAATAGACCACATTAGAAGGTGCTAATACCTTATTACAGCAGCATTTAGATCCATTGGGAGCCAAGCGTTGCTCTCTGCCATTCCCTGGAATCCCGAGTGGGAGCGATTGATGTGAGGATCGGAGTGGGCCTCTCAGAACCTGGAAAATGTGCCTGTTTCATCTCTCAATTACTGTCATGGTTTGAAGTACTGATGTTCTACTTTTATCTGTCACAATATGGCTCAAGTTTGTTGAAGTATCAGGGAAAAAAAAGGCAAGGCAACAAATCCAAAAGAGAAAGAAAGACGGACAAGTAGGGGCGGCAGTTGGTGCGGTTTCAAAGCCTGCCCGAGCCCTTAAAGATGAAATCCATTTTGTTTCAAGTTCCGCACCCAGCTTGCCTGATGAGGGCTCTAGGGGTGAAGAGAGAGAAAGAGAGGGATGGAGAGAAAGAGAGGGAGAGATAGAGAGAGAATCTGTTTGATTTGTCAGAAGTTCTTTAATTTAATCTACAGCTGTCAGGATGCTGAGGATCCAGACCTCATCACTGCCTTTTATCTGCCTGATTTCACCCCAGGCACCATCTTCTCTAACACACACACACACACACACACACACACACACACACACACACACACACACACACACACACAGGACATTCGGCGCACTTACGTTTGGCTGCTATAGCATACAGCTGCACCTTGGTGGTGTCTACGGGTTGCAGGGGGTTC